>WMED01019642.1:0-12371 GCA_019650415.1 Pipa parva | reverse complement strand
ACTGTCGCAGTTGCGTCATTATAACGAGAATATTGTCGTATTCGCAACTTTACCGTGGAAAATTATCAGTCGTAACTTTAAAAAATTGTTGTTGTCGCGACCTTACAACGGGGAAATTGTCACGGTCGCAGATTTGATATAGGAATCCGCTGTTTGAGAATTCGACAGTCAAATTCACATCTTAGTGAATAACCCCCTTTTAATGTGTTGAAGGACAACAATAGCAAAAAGAACATTAGTACTTTGTTTTTGTCCATAAATTAATACCAACTCAAACCAGGTTTAAAAACTGCAACAACTTAACCATGCATTGGGGTGCTGAGTACAATGATTATGATAAGGATTATGATAATATAGTAACCAATGATGTCATGTAGATGTTACACTGGTACTTCCTATTGCATTACTAATATTACTCTCATTTTGCTCTTATATTTAGAATACAAATAAAAACATATTTTTTAGGGTGAAATTTCATAATAATTGCATCCCAATTCACTGAAAGCTCACATGTGAAATGAATGGGGAAAAGATCAAGCTTGGGTAAAATTTAATTAAATTAAAATTAAATTAAAAGACTACTTTGGCCTTTCCAAGTTTCTCGTGCGAGATCTCGCCGGTGTTCCCTCAAGATTACCATGTGATTTTTTTCAGTTTTATCAATTCAATTTTTTTTTTTTCAGTTTTTCAATCTCGATTTTTTTGATAAAAAGGCAGCCATACTACTAATGTAAATTGTGGCTACCTTTCCATCAAAAAAGTAAAAAAAAAAAAAATCGAGATTGAAAAATCAAAGAACTTGTGCGGTAATCTTGCAAGAACAACTCTCGCACAATAAACTCGGAAAGGTCAAGAGCGGTCTTTCCGACTTTATTCAATTTTGCCCTTAATCTTTTCCCCTTTCATTTCGCATGTCAGCTTTCAGTGAATTGGGATGCAATTGTTAGATCAACTAGCAGAAATATGCCAAAGATTCCACCAGAGTCTACTCACGTGGAAGCCTGCAAAGAAATCGCATTATGTGAATGTGTAATTAGAAAAGAATCAGGGGAATTCATCAATATGTAGGAATTATCACAGAGCCTTTATGTGTTTTCATAATTAAGGTACAAGCCTTTGGATGAAAATTTGACTGATAAAAAAAAATCCTAATCAAATCACATCAGCCTCTTCAGTATATTAAATGAAAAATGGTTTAAATATAGCAATTCATTGTAGATTGCTCACAACAATCAATATGCACAGATGATTATTTACGTTCTCCCAATTAAAATTACATTTGGTAAAAAATGCTGATCTTTTTATTACATTCTTGACTGGTTTACATATGTACTAAAGCTTAGTTGACTGTTCCTCTAAATAAATGTTGAGAGTCAGAAATAACATTTACCGTCTGGAGCCAGAATCGATCATGTTTCCCTCTGAAAATGCAAAACACAATGGGAACTTGGTAATAAACATAAACGTGGAGATTTATGGCGCTTTTCAATCTCCTTTAACCTCTCTCTTTGTCAGGTTCTGATGTTGGTTTAAGCTAGCACTGTACCATGTCTCTTCCTTTCTAAGGCTCACTCCACCTGGTGTTGAAGTTTGCTAAATTAGTGGGATGCAAGTCTATGTTTGCACGAGTGCTAGAGAGGAATCATGGAAAGATTTTATTTCACCCAAGTGGATGATGCAGTTTCCACTGTCTGGAGCTCATATAAGGTATTGAAGAAAAGAGAAGCAGATGGATATTCTTGCCTTAGGTAGGCATTAAGGGGCTTAATTATGAAAGTTCAAACATTTGCGTCCATTTGTCACTTTTTGATCTTCATGTATTCATCAAACCCTGCAATGTGGTTAATTCGCAACCAATTCAGACACTTACAATATTATTAGATGCCATTATTATTAGATGACACTATAGAAGAGTTAAAGGAACAGTAACAACAAAAATATAAAGTGTCTCCAATGCATTTATAGCTACATAAAATGGATGGTCCTAAGCTCCCCAATGTGGGTGCCTAGCTGATTGATACTGGAGAGGATACCAAATCTATGCAAACTGCTGTGAAACATAATGCAGTAAATATGAAATGTGCTGTAACAGTTTTTAAGGTTTGTGCAGCAGATAGTTTGTATTGCTGTTAAAGTAGAACTGTAGTCAGATTACATCTTTACCTATGTAGTACTATATTTTAGTGAGAAGCTTTTCACCCCAGTAGATGTTTCATCTGGGTGTTTCAGCAGGTTGATTTATAACAGAGCACTGATAAACTCCCACACCAGGAAATGTGTATACAGTAACTGCTAAACATGAGAAGAAAAAGCTGCCTGACTGCTATTGGTTAAGTAGTGTGCTAACCTTTTGGCCTCATTAGCCATGCTTTGTTTACATTCCAGGAATGCAGGAGATTAAATTGTGTGCAAGAGTTACATTACACATTAGGCAAAAATGTCCAGGGGTGGGTACCCTTTCATGGAAAACTGACTGGTATATGTCGCACACATATTTCCTGGTGTGGGAGTTTTCCAGTGCTATTTCATCTGAAGCAGGATGATTTATTACACATCTACTGGGGAGAAATGCTTCTCACTAAGGTATAGTACTGCATGCTTAAAGATGTAATCTGACTATAGTTCCCCTTTAAAATACACACTTCAAATGCATATTGTTCATACACCCTGCAGTAAATTACAGCAGGTCTGGGGTGAGGGAAATGTACCACGGGAGAGAAGTAGTGCCCCCTTAACTATGGCATTACCCAAGTTATAGAAATGAACAAGTAAAAAAAATACCTTAGAATGGTTTACTTCTGTAAAAAAAAAGTGTATTTCTTTTTGATATTTTACTATTCTTATTCACACAAAAGCAACCAAGAGTGTAAGATTTTATATACTCTGCTTTGCTTTCCATACCTTTATAGACTGAATCCCATTCATTGTTCAGAGATCAATTTCCATTACAGCAATTTATTGTTACAGAAGGAAAAAAAATGTGATCCAGTACAGCTTTCTGTAGTTTAGTTAAGTACATATATTGATTAATAGGATTGTCACATATCATCCAGACATTTCAATCCTCCGAGTGGAATGAGTTAATATATATGAATATGTATTCAGTTGACAGAGTGTTGTGGTCTGTTTGCGGCAATTTAAATCATAATTGTATTGTTACTTGTAAGCCTACAGTAAGATACAAGTTCAGTACTAGTCCAGGGAAGTATACCCAGGGGACGTAACATGGAAATATTATATAACTCAGGAGGAAGTGATCATGAGATGAAATCTTATCTTTTCTGTTACTGATATTTTGTTTCCGCTCGACTTCTTATTATTTTTCTTTTTCTGTTTTTTTTTTCTTGTTTTGCAAAGACTGAACAGAAAAACTCCGATCAATAATATAGAGAAAACAAAAATTCTTATTTTTTTATATGTGGTTTTGACTATTTTGGTAAAATATTTTCCCATTTCGATCTATTATGAGCTTTTTTGTTTTCATTTTTTTTATCTACTTTTGACACGTCTGTTGTGAAGGAAACAGTTTACATTAGCAATAAACAGGTTTCAACAAAGTGACAATTTAAATATATTTATTTGGATAATGACAAACATTGACGTGCCCCCTCCCCCTTTATTTTCATTCTGCCAACGCCCATGTTTTCCATGTTGCGTTTTATTCGAATCTATCATTTTTGTGTTCTCGCTCGTCCATTCCCTGCCTCAGATTAATAAAAGGCTTTGGGGGTTATTGGCTAAAGTCTGAATTGTTGAGGAAAGGCGCGAATTCGCCAGCTAAAGACAGTCGCAATAGGTTGCTACTGTCGCAGTCGCATATTTATAACGAGAATTTTGTTGCATTTGTGATGTTACTATGGAAATATTGTCTCAGTCGCAACTTTAAAAATTGTCGCGGTTCACAACTTTACAATGGGAAAATTGTTGTGGTTGCGGATTTGCTATGGGAATCTACTGTTTGAGAATTTGACAGTCGAATTCTCACTTTAGTCAATAACCCCTTTGTCCTCCTCACTTTATAATTTGACTTCAACATTTAATAATGCAGAACACATGTGCAAGGTTTAATCATTAGTTATAAAGTGCAACAAATGCAACTCCAGTCCTAGTTAAATATAGAAGTGTAACCGTATTCAGGGCGTTATTCACTAAAGTCCGAATTGTGGCATATAGGTGCGAATTCGCCAGATAATGACAATAGGCTGCTACTGTCGCAGTCACGACTTTATTATGGGAAAATTGTCGCAGTCACGACTTTATTATGGAAAAATTGTCACAATCTTAACATTAAAAAATTGCCGTGACTTTACAATGGGGAAATTGTCTCTAAAAGACAAAGATGGCTGTTAAATCTCAATCAAAACATCTTCCATTGTAGTTGCTGATACAAATAATACCTAGTCATGCCTTTGTTACAGAGGGAGGTCATTCATTAAAGTATGAATTCGCCTAGCATACTGACTTCACCTCTGTTCCCATCACTACGGTCAGCAAGATGCAAATTCATTTCTTCTTATTAATGGAGCAGTGGACAGCGATAGATGCGGTCGCATGCGTTGTGGAGTGTAGTCAATAGTAGGATGAGAAGTCATGCGGAGTGAGGCGAATTCCTCCAGTGATGTCAGTCTCATCATATCCCACTAAGTGAAAAATACTTATTTTTATATGTCACCTTGTGCCTAGTTCATGTTTAATAGTAGACTAATTTAGTCACAGTCACCATTGTTACTTTTAAATGAACAGTCACCTAATGCAACACTGGAGCCCTGCCATCAACCCCTTAATTCGCCACTCTGATGCTCCAGTCTTGGCTGCTTTGTTCACTGCCCTTTTCTGGCAGTGGTATATGTGGGCCAGAATACAGTGGTGTTCCAGCTATCCAGTGGACTGGTACTGAACTGACTGGCTACTCACGTGTTCGGAATCAGCACAAGTACTGCCTGTTCGTTACTCTACAGCCTATACAAGGATCCTCTATTCCTCTCTTCACTGCCCAGAATGGTCTCAGTGATCTTATTTTCTGACAAACCCTTGTTGGTATTTGCCTTCCTGTGTACTGACCTTGCCTGACCTTTGCCTTGTTTCTTTCTACCTGCCTGACCTGCATTCTGCCTTGACCTTGTCTTGCCTTATTCTTGGATTTGTCGTCCTGTCTCCCATTCTCCTTTGTTTGTGTCTATTGTTTGTAAGTTTCTATTTCTTTTTGCTTAGTATTTCCTGCCCTGTTCCTTCCCTTCCAGTTCCCTGTTTTCTTCTGGTTTCTCTCTTCTTATCTAGTTTGTGTTTTCTCCTTGTTCCTTCCTATGCCTGTGGATCACTGTCGCTACTGTGGGTGTTGGATCCCAGATGCTCCTGCAGCAGAAAGTCCGACACCCTAAAAGGGCATCGGTCAACACCAAGGGGGTAATTCATCAAGCAGCGAAGTGAGCTACGATGCGTTCGGCTCACTTCGCTAATAGTAGTATGCACATGCTGATGTCCTGTACGCGGACATCAGCATGCACATTAAAGGGATTCCCATCTCAGCGAGGAAACTCTTATGTTCTCACCAAGACGGGAATCCCTTTAATGCGCATGCTGATGTCCGCGTACAGGACATCAGCATGCGCATACTACTATTAGCGAAGTGAGCCGAACACATCGTAGCTCACTTTGCTGCTTGATGAATGTCATCGTGACGTCACACGTGTTATGCGATTTCTAGGGTTTCTGGGTTTCTAGGGGTTCCGCCAGAAATGTTATTACATCAAAGGGTTCCCCTGAAGAAAAAAGGTTGAAAAACACTGCCCTACACTAAAGGGGGTAATTCAGCAAAGAGCAAACTTACCCTCCAATCCTTCGCATCAGTATGCATAGACTGTTATGCTCTCGCTGATGCCTGCATGCGGACATCAACGAACGCTTTAAAGGGATTCCAGTCTTGTGAGGCGTCTCGAGTAGAGCCTCGCGAGCTTCACCGGGACTGGAATCCCTTTAAAGCGTTCGTTGAAGTCCGCATGCAGGCATCAGTGAGAGCGTACTGATACGAAGGATTGGAGGGAAAGTTTGCTCTTTGCTGAATTAACCCCTTAACACTAAACCCTGTTGCTGGCTCCCCTATTCTAAGTGTTCGTCCATTAGGAGCATATTGGGTTGATGCATAAAATGATGCAAGATTGTAAATGATTGTAAATGATGATTTTATACACTGCATTTATTATTCAGTCCGCTACTTATCCCTGTATCACATTCCTTTTCGTTGTTGCAGTGATCTTGCTCTCATTGTCCTTCCGTCCATTTTACATGGCAACTGGTTACCTAGACAGTGTTTACTGACCTGGAGATTCATTTAGAAAGAGTACATTTTACTTTCCTGACACAGTCTCCGTTCTCCAGCTGAATGATTCTGGATCATTCACGGAGGCTGGTAAATAACATATTAGAAGAGACTAAAACCAGAGATTTTGGGCAAATCATATTCAGCTGAATATAAGGAAATTATCATGAAAATAAAATGACTGGGAAATAAGGAGGAATGCTGTAAGTGCAAACAGATCCAATATGACTTTGAACATTTTTTATGAATCTTTTTTTTTTTAGGATTTCTGAGGTATAACTCAGTGTAATAGCATGAAGTTCTTGGTTAAAACCTTGGTCAATAACTAGAAGAAAAAAGGTTTCAAAGGTGTTCCACCAAGTAAATTAAGGGCATGGATAGCTTAAAGGAATATTATCATCCCCAGATTTTCCATTTAAATATCCTGTTTTGTTTCTAGTGCATCTATACACCTCAGTGTACTTTAGTATACGTGATTAAAGATATGCAGCTTCATACAACAAATTTAATTAACCTTTTTCTGCCTTTACACAGGATTTATATCTAAAGCATTGTGCTGATAAGCGCACCAAGCTACCCTGATGAAAACAATTGTTCATTTATAGCTGCATAGACTACAGCAGGCAAACTGGCCTGTGTGTCCTTTGCTAAAACGATAGCCTGTGTCACAGTCGTAAAGTTGGAAAGTTCGTGTTTGTAAAGAAGAGGTAGGCAAATCATCGTTTATACAAGTGCGGATATATCTATAACTTATTCACAGTTATACAAGTACACAAGTATAATCTTTTAATATTCATTTTATACAAGATCAGTAGAAGAGTTTGTCTTGAGAACTTCTAAAAGATTGCAAGGATGAAACAAAGACTATATACAGTATATGGGGCTTATTTATGAAAGTAAAAATGTGATTGGCTGAGTGAATTCTCATCCCTTTTGCTCGCCACACTTCGATTCTTATTAAACATAGGATTTGCCATGATAGCGTCAGTTGCCATCTCGTGTGGAGTGAGACAGTAGGAGCCCTGCTATCAATCCCCAAATTTGCCACTTCAGTCTAGCAAACTGGTGAATGGGACACAGCCCTGCAGACTCCCATGCCTCTGGAGCTAAAGACTAATAGGGGGTTATTCACTAAAGTCTGGCAGTCGCAATAGACTACTGTCGCAGTCGCGTCTTTATAATGAGAATATTGTAGCAGTCGCAACTTTACTATGGAAAATTGTCGCAGTCGCAACTTTAAAATTGTCACGGTCACGACTTTACAATGGGGGAAATTGTTGCGGTCAAGGATTTGCTATGGGAATCCCCTGATTGAGAATTTGACAGTCGAATTAGGGCCTTATTAACTAAAGGGTGAATTCACCTGAAGAATTCACCTGGCTACTGTTCGAATTAATAGTCATGAATTCATTTCTCATTATTGACTAAGCAGCAAATAGACTTGATAAACATAGTCAGTCGGAGAGGAGTGGAATGCGGAGCCCTGTCATCTGCCCCCAATTCGCCACTCTGATGTGGCAAAGTCAAATGGGTAAATTTGGAGTATTTCAACTAGACGTATTCACTCCTTCACCACACTCCACCGCTTAGTCAATAGCGGAAAGTGGTGCAAAGTGCTTTGTAAGATCATGACTATCATTGTTGTCCAATTTGGTCGCGTT
Organism: Pipa parva; assembly: GCA_019650415.1. Taxonomy (NCBI): domain Eukaryota; kingdom Metazoa; phylum Chordata; class Amphibia; order Anura; family Pipidae; genus Pipa; species Pipa parva. Next base: position 4,394 of record WMED01019642.1, on the reverse strand, counting down.
TTCACCACATCACAGAGTTTGCTCAAAAAGAAATCTTGAGGAAATGGCAAATAGATGCAAATTCACAGGTTTACGAGACTATTCAGCCTTTGGTTGCTAAGGGCCTTATTGACTAAAGGATGATTTCACCTAGCTACAATTCAAATCGCATTGCCAAAATAGTCCTAAGTTCACTTCTCATTACTGAGTAAACAGTGAATAAACTTGTCTAACTAGTGGACAGCAGCAATCGCTGTTAGATGCATTGTATGGTCGCAGTCAGTCAGACAGAAGTAAGATGCGAAGTGATGACAATTGATGTGAATTCCCCCAGTGAACTGTAGAAGACATCAGCCACTCACTGCCCCATTAACTTTATTCATTGAAAGATATATTTTTATTTCTATTTCACCTTGTCCCTAGGTCATGGTATAATTTGATCACAGTCGCCATTGTCACTTTTGAATGAATAGTCGCCATATGCCACACCAGAGCCCTGCCATCAACTTCCCAATTTGCCAAGTCAAGTTGGTGAATTTGGAGCAGTACACCTACTCTAATTCACTCTTTCTACAGACTCCGCCACTAAGTCAATAGTCGAAGTACCTGTGCACACTCAAGCAAAGATATGGAAAGTTCTCCTTAAGTTTGTGACGATTGTAGTCACCACAATTTATCATGAATTTGTCACTTCCCTTAAATTTACACCGCTTAGTCCATAGGCAAACATGAGGAAGTGGCAAATAGATGCATATTCAGAGCTTTACACAACTACAGTATTTGGCCTTTAGTCAATAACCCCTTAAGACTTACTGGGGAAGTGAGGGTGCAGAAGGCGGTGACCAGCAACCCCTATAGTTACACCCTTGATTGCTTTAAAAAAAGGGGAAAGAGCCTTTGGAAGCATATGCTGAATTTTAAATATCAGTTAACTGCAGGTGGTTTACTGAGTTCTACAAGGATAAAGATTTAATAATACGGTATAAATGTTGCAACGAACATTCTAAAGATTCTTAACTGAAGCCTTCTACTGCAATGCAAATTAGCCACCAGATTGCTTCGGAGTTTTTGCTTTTTAGTGAACTTTGACTTCTGTGGGCTCATCATTTTCATGCAGCGAGGGCTAGAGGGGAGTTCAGGTGTATTAAACATTTCCAGAGAAAATGCTGTAGATGTTAACCTTTTTATTTTCTTTCATCACTCTCAGGAATTCAAACTATAAAGGCTGATGATTAGTCCCTATTATGAGTCAAGTGTAATTCTGAAATTACTAATGTCTCCATGGAAACCAGCGAAAGGTTTCCTGAGATCTTTATCTTTGTGACTTGTGCTACAACTGTTTGCTAACTGTTTTATTAAGTATAAACACTCAGGGGACTTATTGACTAAAGTCTGAATTCACCTGTTGAATTCGCTTTGCTACAATTTGAGTCGCTTCACCAAAATAGAGGTAGTAGAGTTTAGCACCGTGTTAGCCATAGATATGAGCAGAGACGAGTATAGGTGATACCTTTTATTGGCTAATGGAATAGATGGGAAATGCAAGCTTTCCACACTACCTAGGTCTTTTCTTCAGGCAGTTAGCCAATAAAAGGCATCACCTATACTCTACTTATCACCAAAATAGTCACAAATTCACTTCTCCTTATTTAGAAAGCTGTGGATAGATTTGTTGAACAAGCGGACTGCTATGGACACAATCGCATGCGTAGTGTGGTGCAGTCAGCCGAATAGAAGTAGAATGCAAAGTCATGCGAAGTGATGTGAGTTTTTAAAATGATCACTTCTTTTTTTGCAATATAATTTATGTAGAATAATAAAGGAAAATAATACAAATCCATGCCATATTGTTTACTGTGTTAAAATAAATCGTTATATATATATTTCCCTTCACAAGTGTTTCATTGTATTGGAATTATTTATATTAAAATGCACCTGTCACCTCAAACCACTAATACTAATTTAGGTTCTACTAATGAAATAAATGTTTTTATAAATATATATGTATTCAAAAAATGTGCCTTTATACAGTGTTTCTCTCTGTCATCTTCCCTGTCAGCCTGACTTTTCTTTCCCAAATCGGGTGATGAGGATTGACATTATAGCTCCTCCAATCAGATCCCTGCTATACTGCGATTTAAGGGATCTGATTGCAGGAGCTATAATGTCAATCATTATTTAGCCCCGCCCCCACCCGACACACGGGAAAGGAAAGTCCAGCTGACAGGGAAGATGACAGAGAGAAACACTGTATAAAGGTTCATTTCTTTAAATACATTTATATTTACATAAACATTTATTTAATTAGTACAACTTAAATTAGTATTAGTTTGGATGTGACAGGTGCACTTTAATGCTCTTCTTATATTGTCCAACTAGAATGACACATTAAAATGATGTCGTATACACATTCTAATCAGTCAGTTGATATGGATGCCTTTCTGCATGCTTATATCAATAGGTGTTTTTGTATGTTAACCTTAATATATATTATATTAAACAGCCGATCCACACCACAGGTAAACACTTCATTTCTCCTGAGGAAGCTGATAAATACATCGGCGAAACGCGTTGAGTGTTATTGGATTGGCTACCTGTGAGAATCATCTTGTACAAGCGCTTGTTCGATTTTTAAAGTGTAAGTTACTACTATTAAATTGTTATTTTTATTGTGGCATACTGCAACTTTCTTCTATTTTTACTACATGGTCGTTATTGGAGAGGCACAGACCTCCATCTATAAGGATCAAAGTACCTATTGAAGCCAGAATCGCCAGTGAAATCTGGTGAGTGCTTTCACATTGGGGGGTCCAAAAGGTCTCCCCTCTTGTCTTTAGCACCGTTTAATCATTTATGAGCACAAAACTTTAACAGCTTTTATTAAAGGGGAAATATCTCACAAGCACAATTTCATCTTAAGATTGTGAATCACCTAAACAGCAACCACTGGTGTATATACATATAATATCAAACTGTATTACGCTAGGGGATATCCCCTTTTTTCCTCCAGCGCATCCCATCACGGTTGTCTGCAGCATCCAATCCTCCTATATTAAACAATATACAGCATTCCTTTATGACAGGAATCGGCAACCTATGGCTCTTGAGCCAGATATGGCTCTTTTGATGTCCATATCTGGCTCTTTCACTGTAACAAGCGGTGCAAGCAGTGCTCGTTACAGTGTGCCGACAAGTGCTGTAGAGAAAGCTCTCTCAGCGCTTCCGGGTTGCTAGCCAATCTGGAGCCAGTGACGTCACCACTAGCAATCTGGAGCTCCATGTGACGTCAGTGGCTCTGGATTCAAAAGGGCTGAGGGAGCCGCACGTATTGGCTCCCTCATCCCAAAAGGTTGCCGATCCCTGCTTTATGAGGTATACAAAAGATAATACAAATTGTAGGCTTATTAATAATACTTGTCTTACCATTGGTATGGAAAGTTGTAGGCAAAGGACTACCAAAACTTGCCTAATGGAAGGTAAATAGAATCATAAAAACAGCCTCAAATTTATTTATTTTCAGTCTGTTTGAAAGTGGTTGTTCATAAATTTCATATTGCAGTTGGTTTTTAGTATGTTGAATATACTTATTGGTTGTCTAGATAATGTGCTTTTTTTGTCTTTTGCCAGCTTGTATTATTTTTCATTGAATTTACTTATTCATTTTTGTTTATGTTTGTAAATAATGTTCTATGACAACATTTATATGGTCTTCTGATTGCTAGGGTAAATTAACCTAGCAACCAATTTATAAGTATCTATCTATCTATCTATCTATCTATCTATCTATCTATCTATCTATCTATCTATCTATCTATCTATCTATCTATCTGTCTCCATCCAGAAGGACAGACAGATTGATAATCTAAATACAAAAATTCTAAATGTCCAGGGTCACAATACACACCAATAATACAAAGTAATATAATGGGTAACAAGTAATTGCTGAGTAATAAATGACACAAGAGTTATTAAATATCAGAGTGCCCACTGTACCAGATAGATAAAAATCTGATTTTCCTCTGAAACACAAAGCACTAAAATGAAGGTCAGTTCAGTCTTTATCACTGATAATTAGACATGAATCCCAGACCCTGTTTAAGATCCCTATGACATATCATCTTAGTTTCATTTGTAATGTGCCAGACAGCAGGGCCTCAGAGCTTTGAAAGCTTGCAATGATTTTTAATAACATTAGCTATTAAATCTTCTACCTCTACATTAGTTCTGCTACTTTTATAAACTCTACAAAATCTATTCACTTTCTCATTTATTCAATGACTGACAGAGTTCTGAAATATAATTGTGTCTAACACTACTAATTGCGTCTAACTGTGTCTAACACTACTAATAGCATCTAACTGTGTCTAACACTGCTAGTAGCATCTAACTGTGGCTAACACTACTAATAGCATCTA
>WMED01019640.1:0-12371 GCA_019650415.1 Pipa parva | reverse complement strand
TACACTTTCTTCCTTATCAAGACTAAACAACGAATCTCATTAAGAAGACACACGCACAAACCAAGACAGTCAAAGAAGATCATTAAATAACTGTCTTCATTCAGACATACTTGTACTTGTATACTATAACAGCACTTAACATTCAACATAGAATTTAAAGTATTTTATTCGATAAAACTGTGCTTTTGTTATCTACAATTGTTTGTAAAATGTTTATACAACTGTTACTTATTTGCATTTCTCTCTTTTTCTGTATTCAATTTTATAAAACTAATAAAGATTAAAATATTTAAAAAAAAAAGAAATCAAAAGGAAAATGGTCTCTATTCTATGTTTAATATTTAATATTTATGTGTCCAATATTGCATGGCAAGAAGAAAAAAAAACATTTTGACAAGGACAAACAGATGCAATCAAATTGGTTGGTTTAATACAGGGCAACTGTCTAAAAAGAAAGAAGAAACCTGAGAGGAAACAATGACAGGTAGCACATAATCATTTGCAATGTCATGCACACTTTACATAATATCACACGGACAAAGTGAATGAGCCCTTAAATGACCAGTAATATAAGAAAAAAAATCCCACATGGATTGGCAATGCAGATATTCCTACATAGTAATGGAAACAGACAACATTTAACTAGCATTTCTAGTGGTTCCAATTCACAGATGTCAGGAAATGTGCAGGGCTCGCCAGGCAAATTTAAATTTGAGAAGTCTGGAATTTGTTTTTGGAATGCAGATAGACTAGTATATAGTATTATTAGTAAACTAGTATTAGAACGTATAGATAAACTCACCTTGAGCTGATGTACTGGAGAAAGTAATTTGTCTGTGCTGGAGCATCTGCACTCAGTGGTCCCACATTTTCATCATCAGTTGACTCTTTGCTTTGCCCTCCAAGCTGTAATGAGACACTTTATTATTTGTGTTTATGATGTTAGTGGGCCCTAATTAATACCAGACGGCCTATGTCACACACAAGAACCTCTAAATCTATTGTCACAATACATAAGTGATTCTGCTGCCTGCCATGCCAGTTGATATTGTATGCCTGCTATGGTAGTCAGGACCATGAAGATGCTTAGATTTATGTAACAAAGTTTTTGGAAAATCCCTTTTCCACAAGGTAAATAAAAATGGGACCGTTACTTATTGATAAACTCTTTTCACTGCATCTCAAATGAGGGATACAGGTATCATTAAGGGATTTATAACACACAAGCATCATTTTTTTTCCCCACCTATTATGTTTCCCATAAGCACCAAAGCCCTGCCTCTTTCCATTCAAACAAAAGCTAAAAGGAGCAGAAAAACACTGATCTAATAGAAAAAACAAAAAACAATCTCTAGGAACAGACTTTGTGTCCTCAAATAGAAGACTTTAAAAGCAAGTGAAAAAAAATCTCTACTTTGCTCTTTCAGAGCAACACAGAAACGATGTACCAATAAAGATAGAGTCATTAGAATCAAAGAACAGAAAAAAAAGGTGTTTTTTTGTGCGAATTCTAAACATTCACCCAATAGAAAATGATGACGAGAAGACCAAGTCAAACTGTAAGCAAAAAAACAACTGAAGAAATCTAGTAGCAGTGTCTAAAATCTGTAGCTCTGTGACAAAAGGCAAAATCAGCTGGCCATAAAGCAATCTGGCATGGGCAAATGGAAATAAACCAAAAGGGTATAAAGTACACAAGGCAAGCACAGTCTGCCAAAAAGCATGAAGGAATTAAAAAGCTTAAACGTTGAGACTGAAAACAGAAATCAACTTGGGGGGGGGGGGAGCTGGGAAACAAGCATGGCATGCTTTATATTATTATAAGGGCCGTTAGAAACATAAAAAGAAAGGAAAAACAATGTGCCCATTCCAAAAACTTCTGGATATCAGACAAATGAGACAGTTATACTTTTAAAAACACAGCAAGAGAAAACAGAAGATCGGGAACTAAAAATGGGCTGAGGAGAATTTGTTTGACATGACCATATGTCCATTTTATTAAAACAGTTTTATTGTTGTTGTCATCAAGCTTAAATGTATATTTTAATAAGTTCTATGCCAACCATCAGTAATAGAATAAAGTGATAAATCTCTGAGCTATAAAACATAAAGTATGTAATGACCAAAGCTGCTGTAAGAGCAGATGACATAATTACAATTACTACAATTAGACATATTAAAAATGACATTATTACAATTGTAATAGTAGCGGAATTTTGTTGTGTATAAACATATCATAAAACCTAAAAAGCATAACAGTAACAAAAGGCTGCATTTAGGATTATTCATCCAAGATTAAGTTATTAATAAGGTTTGCAAAGTCAGTCCCAGTTATAGTCAATATTCATATTGACAGAAAACATGTAGTAAATAACTGACAGACAGGCCTTAAAGTAGACCTGTCACTTAAAAGCCTGTTTTCTCTAGTCTGAGGGGGAAGGGTTAAAGGGAGATTGACATTGTTCCTCCAATCAGATCCTTTAAATCACAATATAACAGGGATCTGATAGGAGTAGAGAAGTTATAATATCAATTACCCTTTTAGTCACTCCCCCTCTGACTTGAGATTCAAGTCGGGGATCGTGTGAGAAAAGAAGCAGAGAGTTTGCTTGTATTACTGCAGTCTTAGCCGAACGCTTTTAGCATTCAACAAAGACAACCCCTTGCTTCTTAAAAACAGGCTTTTAAGTGACAGGTCAACTTTAAGGGTCCCAGAAGAGAACTCTTACTATGCGATAGAAACCTTGCCTCCAAGGGAACGGCGTTAACCCTCACGGTTCATGTGTCCCCTACAGTAGATTTCCAGAGAATGCTAGTATTTCTAGTATTTTAAGGAATGATTTGATTGCAAGATGACAAAACTCTGGTCATCTCAGGCTCACAAAAGTAGGTAGATTTCAGCCCTCAAAATCACAGTAACCCCCCAAAATGTAATTGTCTCAAAAGCCGTTGTCTGCTAAATGCATATATTTACTATACTTGTCACTTGCACTTTTAAATTATTTTTCTAGAAACGCTGGCCTCTTTCATAAATGCCTTTTATTCAACCATAAACCTTTCCTAAGCATGGACACAAGGGCAGATGGACTGTGATATAGTGGTGTTTGCATTTAAAAAGGCCAGAAGTACTGCTACCTTACTTACTTTTACTCTGTCCCGCAGGTTCTGGCCAAATACAAAGGACTGTTGTGAGTTCTGCTCTCCTCGTTCAGAGTGTTCACTCTGATCTCTGACAGGGCAGGGCTCTGTGTCGTTATTCTAACATTTAAAGAAGAAATAAAATGAAAAAAGCCAGTGCTTTTTGTTTCAGATAACCTTTTACAGAGGGAGGCTCAAACTAGGGATGGGACACAAAATTATCCTATCTTCTACGCATTTAGTGACATGACTGACTTAAAAGATTATTTATTGTATTACCAACAAATATTTTATATTAATAAAGATTTGGAGATTTGTTTTGGAGAGAGTCAGGATCTCAGCCAACATTATTTCTTATGGACTGAACAGCATCGTATCTTGGAATTAACTGTAAACCCATCTGTATACATTTCAAGATACTTACATTTATCCAGATTAAGACTTTAGGATTGACCTTTTGAGAACTAGTGGTAAATATAGCTATAATCTAGTTATGCTTACTTTTTTCTCAACATCAACGTTGTTCTGATGTGCGGGTGGGCTGCCTACTGATCCAGAAGGCTCAGATGACAAACTAATGCCATTTGTTCCACTGCTGAAACCTGAAAAATTAGAAAAACAGAGAAACATGTAACCAATATAATGAATTAAAAAAAAAAAAAAAAAAAAGATGCAGTAAAATGGCTCCTCAGTAGACACCTTATAAGTGTGCATATGCTTTTTATTTTTTTATTTGTAAAGGAAATTAAGGTATGGTCCACTGCATTCATTCTTTAGGAATTAGCCACAGCCAAGAAGACTCCCACCTTCAACCACTGGCACCTATGTTCCAATATAAAAATATTCACCAATATCCTACTTGATAGGCTTTAAGGTCTGCCATATATAGAAGACTATCAATCTATTTTACATGTTTTTTTTTTAATTACTATTCCCTTCTACACTGCTTGCATGATTTGGCAGAGTTTGCTACTTTTTAAAAGTGATTCAGATGTTGAGATGTTCTATTATGCAATGTAAACACATAATTACACTTATTTCATACTTCCATTTAATAGTTTCCTCAAGGTCACACAGTTCCATTATTTTTTCAAATGTATACCAACTGTAAAGAAAACATGGGAAAAAAATACCATAGCGCACAGATGCTTTTCCTTGCTTTTAATCTCTTAAGCACCAGGAAACACATAAGCACAATAGAAGTGACCAAGATAAACTATAAAAGATAAATCAGTTTCTCCTAAAACTACATTATGTTCATGTTTACATGCAAGTTCAAATTCATAAAAGTTCATGATTACATTTTAAGAGATTTCTGGTTGCAAGGGTAAATTAACCCAGCATTCAGCATCTGGGTTAATATGTTGACTAGAACAGCACAGGGCCTTGACAAAGAAAAGCAACAGTAATTAAAAATAAATAAATAACATTTGTTTATCAATCTGATGGGGGACACAAAAGGTTGGGTTCTTTAAGTCAGCATACGGAAGAAACACCATGGCTCCTAGGCTATATGCCATGCTCAGCAAATAGCTCTGCAGTTATTGTAGCCAATACAGCAAAGATTACCTATAACATAAAACTACAGTTCGCAAGACAACACGAAAGCAACAAGTAAACAGCTGGAGTCAATATGGCTTGAATAATTGTGAGGTACTAGCTAAGCAAAAATTCTATGAGTGGGAACCCGTGTCCTCCAAAAACCCATAAGAAAAGAAATTTAATTTAGTGCACAAATTTCATTTTCTCTAAAGTCTGCTGGGTGATATAATGTCAGGATTTACCAAAGCAGTCCCAGATAACAGAAGGGGAGGGAAATGCTATCACCTTTTAGCAAAACAAAGCCATTACAGTGAGGCTGTTACTGTGAAACCCACTTGTTAAGAGTAAAACAGTTCCACCTTGTAAAACTTGGTGGGGAAGTGTCTATGAGGCTCTAACAGACAAGAATGAGCAGCAGTGCCAAGAAGCCTGTTACAAAGCTGTTTGATCCAATGAGAGATGATTGCCTTGTTTAGTGCAAACATGCAACAGGTTCCACGGTGATGAACAGAATCCAATTGCCAGATTTTCAGAGATAGATTAGAAGCAAGGATCACTTCCGTTTGATTTCCTTACTGTTGCTGGTATTGGTAGAGAGGGTAGGACTATGTCTTGACTAACATAAAAATCCAAAAAGGTATGCTCTCAAAAACAAATATATTGGAAAAACAGGGGGCATCATTTTTTGTCTGTTTGAGGTATTAAGTGCCAATGAGTCAATAAGGTGGTAAAAATAACCACATCTGAAGCTGCTAGGAATTGTAGAACTAGAGCTCAGCATGGATAGTGACTGAGTGATGCTGAGCTGCACAGAGGTACAGAGGGAGGAGGCAAAGGGATTTATTATTTCAAACCTGTGCATACCCAGTAAAGTGACACGGATTTTGGGTGCACCCAGATCACATAAACTAAAGATGGATTAAGAGGGACCAGGTGTATTTCTGACTTGAAAATTACACTAAACAAACTGCAGAGAGGTGTCCAACTTGGCACATAAAGCCTGCAGTCCAGGAGAAATGTGATTTCTTAACTGTCCTGTGTCCAAGAGGAAAAAAACTAAATAAAAAATCCTTAACATTATGCGTCCGCTTACAGGCCTTAGAGCTCAAAACTATAATCAATAAGCTGATTCTATTAAAAAAAAAAACAACACACAATTCTAGCAAATAAACATAAGATACAATCAGACCTAAGCTATACAGCAATGCTATAAGTGAAACTTTTCTCCTTATGGCGAGGGCTTGCTTCATTACTTACCAGGTGCTGAAAAGGTCTTCTGCTGAGGAGCTTGTAACACTGCTGGACGCAATACACTGCGTTGCTGCTCCTTTGGTTTCTGGCTTGGGACACCTGTATTAGAAAAAGTGTATGCTCAAAGCAAATACGAAAAATTAACTATCCCATGCATGTAAAATACCCTGTGAAGGCAAGCTGCAAGGAAGAAAATTATTTTTTGCACTACAAAATTCTTTGTATTGCCTTATAGAACCATTTTAGGCTATTTAAAATAATCTGAGGCATATTCCCTTTCCAAAGCCCATATAAAATTTCTCTATACACAACTACATTGCATTTAGTTATAGTGGGAATAGTTTTCTCATACCAGTTGTACAGTTCCATGCTGCCTGTAATGAGTAAAACATCTTACTACAGTGTCATCATCTCTATAAAGCTGCATGACAGTCCCATGCTATAGTTGCATTCACTAACATAATGAAACTGCAAGATGAATGTGATTTTTTTCTGACTGTACAATGCCTAACTGAGCATTTCACTGATTTTGCTTTTACAGTAGTAATCACATACACTCTATATACAATATATTTGACTGTATCAGCGAAAAAAATCATTACTGGGGTATTTACAATACAGCTATACATTTACTTGTCTAATACTCTGCTTGACATATAGGAGGCGCCTCTCTAATAAATAAAACTGGGCTTTTAAACAACACCGAACTTCCCATTAAACAGAAAGGATATCAGGCATGAAAATACATTTTTTATATTTCTTGCAGAGTGAAAATTTTATTTAGTACTGTTTACACATGCAAGTTTTTACATTAAGAATACAATAAAGCAAAAATGTTTCCTTTCCCCTTTGCAGACAAGTACAATACATACAATAATTTAATTTAAAAAAAAAAAAAAAACAGAAATGCATCTGATTTACAGTGGCAACGTTTTCTTTCTTCAATACAGAAGCTGCCATATTTAAAAAACAAAACAAAACAAAAAAAAAAAAAAACACAAAAACCACATTAACTATTGTTACTTTTTATATCTTACTGAATAGTTTACACTGGGCAACTGGCTGAAAACATTTGCTGGGAGTGCCAAGAAGCACTAAAGTCACTGAAAACTGTAATAAGTGTAAATTGGATTTTTATCTGGAAAGAGCAGCTGAGATTTTTCTACTTTAAAGTACTAGTTTACATCACTGCCAGTGTACATTAGCAATAGGAAGCTAAAAACACATACCTGCACTGGGTGCTTGTCCATGAATAAGGGTTGGAGGTTTTAGCCTGAATCCACTGGATTTCTCCTCTAAAAAGGAAAAAATTATGAAGGATTAAAGATATATAAAATAAACTATGAAGAATTAAAGCCAAATCAAACCCGAATAAAAGAGCTGAGCTTGTGCATACACATTTTAATGAATAAAATAGTATTTGAAGAACTGTTCAATACCTTTAGATGAAATTAAGATTTATTCAACAAATAACATGGATAAAAAGTTCCAAGACTGGCAACCTAATACATTACTATTATTTCATACATGTATGTATGTATGTATGTATGTATGTATGTATGTATGTATGTATGTATGTATAATTTTATTTAAAAAGTGCCACAAGCATACACAGCACTATACAGTTCAGTAATAAAAAGAAAATAGAGACATGGGAAAAGTGCATTAAACAATACCACAAGGATTCTTAACTTTGAGTGCTATGTTGAAGTTGACACAAGAGGTTGTAGGTCCCTGCCCCATAGAGCTTACAGTCTAAATGGGAGGAAGATTTACATACACAGATAGACAGGTAATAAGAACTGTGACAAAGTGTTGAAACACAAGTCCATAAATAAATAAATACAAATATTAAGCAAAATGGCTAAGTATTAAATAAAATATAACAGAAAAATCAGTGCTGGTGTTCCAAAAGGTAGGATTTCAGTTTGGTTTTAAAAATGCGGAGGGAATATTCCTAGCAAAGATAAAAGGGTATAGAATTACACAAGTGAGGGGCAGAGATAGAAAATCGTTTAGTGCAAGAAAAGGCAGTATTGGTGTGTGATATGCAAAGCTGGTTGCTTTGGGAAGAGTGCAGTTGACGACGAGGAATGTACGGGCATACAAGAGAGGAAATGTAGGGTGGAGAAATAGAGTGAAGTGCCTTATATGTCAAAAGGAGAACACTGTAAATGATTTGGTTTGCTTATGAGGAGCCAAGGAGCAGATAGAGATTTGTCCCATCTGGGGAGAGAGGGAGACAATTCTGGCAGCAGAATTTAGAATAGACTGGAGCGTGGAGAGGCGAAGCTGGAAGGCACATAGAAGAACACTGCAGTAATTCAGGCGGGATAGGACCAGAGCACGCATAAGGATGTTAGCAGTGGAGTGAGAAAGAAAAGGGTGGATCTTGGCATTGTTGCGAAGAAAAAAAAAAAAAAAGGACAGGTTTTAGCAGTGGAAGAGATGTGAATAGAGAAGGAAAGAGCAGTCAAAAGTCACCTCAAGGTAATGTACAGCGGTAACAGGGTTGATGATGACACCATCCACCAGAATGGAAAAGGTAGGAGCAGAACCAGGTTTAGGTGAAAAGATAATCAATTCCATTTTAGCGAGATTTAATTTGAGCTAGAGCTCATAATAGCATAGTAGCATAATATGCAGTTTGTCACATGCATTTTTTCCATGTGCATCACATAAAAATGGCTGCCAGCAGTCTGACCCAGTATCCTTGTTTGAATATTTGTACTACCTGTTTTAGTTTGTCAACATAAACATTAACGGTCTAATCTCATTCTTCACACTGGGCTGAGAAATGAATGCAATAATATTACAGATCATAGCAAATAATTCTGTGATTTCAGTGCAACATTGTAGCTGCACCTTTGGAAGTGACATCAAATGGAGGAAAATTAATGACCAATGATCTGGGGAGCACTGCAAATGCTACAGCCTGAATCAACAGTTGCAGTCACTGGCAAGCTCCTAGACACCTAGAGGGAATAAGGGAAAGGACGACAGACTTCAGGAAGCAAGTTATGACTTGCACAAAAGCAGCCACTATGAACTTGGCTCAGTGGGGGTCATTTAAAAAAAAAAAAAAAAATGAAGTTACACCACAAAATATTATTTAATTTTCCCTGATATGGCATATCAGTAACCTTTATTTTCCATTTGTAAAATCTATTTTCTTTAATACTTTTATCAAAAAAGATTTCTAAACATTATGTAAAAAATAAACACATCTAAGAGACAGTAACCAATACTATGTACGTTAAATGAACTAAATGGATTGAAAAGAATTACATTAAAAAAAAACCTACCTGGTTCTGAGTCTGAATTGCCAGTGGAAGGGTGACAAAAGCTGGATGGCATAAAGACATTGTTCTTTGTCACTGCAAAAGAAAAAACACAAATATAAACTGCTGCATTTTATAAACACTGAGACATATTTTAATTTAGACCCCAAAAATTACAATTCTAAGTTTAGAATGTGTACTAGCTTAGTAGTACACACATAAAACTATAGAAAAGCACCTAGAAAATTGTTTTACTGAAAAATAGTGTCCCATAGGGAAGATAAACATTATGAAAGACACAAATATTTTATAAGTCCAGAAAAAAAAAAGGAATTATCTTGTGCATAAGTCAAATCTGCAGATTTATTTTTTTTTCAAAAGCACACACAGAATATACAAAGTCAATAAATGAACATAATACTAATTAAAGGACAAGTTGACACAAGGAATATCAAAATCCAATTGGATTGGCTTGGTGTGGCAACATTTCCAAAAAGTGCTGCAAATACCACAAAATAGTATTGCATCAAGAATTCAACTTCCAAGATGAAAAGTGCAGCACAGAAATAACGGTCATGCTAATCCAAGTCACAATTGTTATTTTCTAGCTAGTGGTCCGTAAATCCAATAACCAAACACTGGCATCCATAGAACAGTTTAACATTCCTAATGATCTCAATGCTTTTTCATTAACTTTAAAGGAAATATTTCAAGGTTTTATACTTTTGTGGAAATAAGGATAATCAAATTCTATGTAAAACTTGGCATACTTTGCCTAAACCTACCACAATTCACACAATTCAGCCATTACTACTTCAAACATGTAAGACTCCCTTCTTTTTATGGCTGATTGTTTTCATAGCTCAGTGTCAGGCAGTAATTATTACTCTCCTCAGTTAACAGCAGGGGAAAAAAGAAGGAGTAAACAGGGGGGGGCTTGGGCATGGCTTAGGCAGTGCGCTCCAAGCTACAGCAAGGCGGCTAAAGAGCCGCAGGTGGCTCGCAAGTAGGAGTATAAAGAGGAGTACAAAGAGGAGTATAAATAGAACACATATCTAGAAAGACTATGCCGCAACTCTTTTATTGGACTTCCATGCAGTACAGAGCACATATTTGGCAGAGTACTTTAGTATGCATGTTCACCCTATAAAAAGGGATGCAGCATAGTCTGCTTTCTATTTATTCTTCACTATAAGTGTGCACAAATGTCTACTAACAATACTGCAGAGACTACTGAAAATAAGAGGTATCCAAACTTACTAACGTGGTATGCACAAGCTTTTTGCATATCTACTCTTGTAGAAAAAAAGAAAAGGATTGGATTTTAGCTCTAATAAATCATTAATGTTATTTTCATTATTGGAAGACATGGTAGATTAGGGATGCACAATGTGATGGTACGTCTTCTGGTGAAACGCAACTAGTCTGTGAAGGTGATGGGCTGGCTGTAAGATGGTGATGTGCATACAACTTGCCATGTCTACAGATGACTACAAATGGAAGGACTTGTTAGCTGACACAAGGGTGCTGACAGTCAATTGTTCTGTATAAAGGTCAAAAATCACTCCATAATGAAAACTGAACCACAATCAAGACTTTAGATGATAGATCTCAACTGCCAATAACCAGATATACTAGTATAGTTTGCAAGCTTGGTTACATATGCAGTTGCTAGATTCAGATAACAGGGACATTTGGTCATGTGCTTGGATGGTCAGACCTGCACACATTTGTGCCCAGCTTTAGTGCTGAGCTACTTGGAAAGCTCCCCATTTTAGCCATGTGTCTTCGCCGACATTCTTACTTTCTGCAGCAATTAAAGGCATAAATACATTTACCTGGTTTCATCTTTAAAAATATAGATTAGATCTATATACTTAAACTTGTAAGAAAACAAATACAGATCTTAGCAGATCTCACAAGTAGTATAGTAAAGAGCATGGCAGAATCAACAAGAAATCTTACCAGACTGTGAAGGGGGAAACTGTGAAAAGGATGAGGTTCTCTCTCGTTTAACAGGAGGGCAGTAACTACCATCCTCTCTGTCAGAATCTGAAGGTACATAGGAATGACATATTTATGAAACAAAAAATCATTGCAGTTGCATTAAAAACTAAACACGTGTTTTAAAGTGATTGGGTTGTTGCTCCCAATTTGTAACAAACACACACACATATACAGTATGGCAATACTTGGTGATACCTTTTTTATTGGACTAACAGTCGTTTTTAACAACTGTTAGTCCAATTAAAAAGGTATCACCAAGTATTGCAATATTCATTTTTTTTGCATTTGTCGACTACCACAACCACTATTTTACTATACATACATACATATACATATACATATATATATATATATATATATATATATATATATATACATACATACACACACACACACAAATGAATTATATATCCATCCCATATCATTATTTAACCCAAATCTAACATATTTCATTTCAGTTATCTGACTATAATTGCATCCAGAATTATTATTATTAAGCTTTTATCTGCTCCTGGAGAAACCTTTACCCAAGGCAGTAGGAATTCAAAGCATGCTTGGACCAGTGATGCATGGGAGTAAATCAGAAAAATGCAAATTAAACATAGAATTTATAATGGACCTGTCAGGTCCACTTAACTATTTTTAGGAAGCAGGGAGTTGTCTTAGCTTAAAAGCATTCAGCTAAGACTGTGTAGTAAAAGAAGCAAACTCCTTGCTCCTGTTCTGCTCAGATGCCCGACTTGAAATAAAAGTTGGGTTGGGCAGAACTAAACGATGATTGACATTGTAGCTCTTCCAATCAGATCCCTGCTAGGTTTAAGGAATCTGACTGGAGTGACTTTTATGTCAGTAATCCTTTTAGTCCCGTCCAACCCGACTTGAGATTCAAGTCGGGCACCGGAGCAGACCCTCAGAGGTCCACTTTAAGACATGTTACCCCAAGATTCTCTCTAGCAGTGTATTCCATCTGATAAACTGGATTTCATTTTAGGTACAAACTAAAAGGTGGTGTACTGACCGCTACGATCCCCAAACAGAACAGTGAAGTTACGGGTGCACTGGAAAAATATCTGGACAGCTTATTATACAGAGAGCAAATATGTAGAATCCGGCACTCCGATGTAGGTAAACGAAATCCTTTATTTAAACATA
>WMED01019639.1:0-12372 GCA_019650415.1 Pipa parva | reverse complement strand
GTTATAAACCTCAATTCTGTGCTGTCTTTCTTTTTGACTAGTTTTTCATTCTTAGGTATATATAATGCTGACAATTGGGATGAATATTTAATATTCCTGCGTTTTACACAGTGGTGGGCAGTTAGTTGAAAATACTAAGGTAATTCTCAACTAGAACATTGAAATATTGCTAAATGAAAATAGTTGGTATTCTCCTGTGCATAGTTTATTGGGAACACACAATAAAAGAGGTTAGAAACTAACATGCATAAACTAGGGAAAAGGCTGAAGACAAATCTTGTCTATCAAACATGAATATGAACACAGGAGATGGAACTAAATGGACCAGACATCCAGAACAACTAAAGTGGAGTGGAAATGTTAGGAAAGCAAATTGAGAGTAATTTGTTTGACTTAACCACATTAAATTGGCTGAAATTTATTAACATCAAAAAGACAGATCTTGGCTTTTCGAGTTTATCCTGCGAGATCTCGAGTTGATCTCGAAATATTATCGCCAGAGTTTTTCAACTGAGTTTTTTTAATTGAATTTTTCAATGTAAAGGTAGACATACTACTAAGGTAAAGTATGGCTACCTTTACATTAAAAAATTTGATTGAAAAACTTGAGCAATAATCCTGTGGGATCAACTTGAGATCTCATGGGATAAATTCAAATAGCCAAGATCGGTCTTTTTGACGTTAATAACTTAAACTTAATACCGTAGTCTATGGGAGCTGTGCAAGATTTGTGCCAAAATGCTTTAGTTTGAGGGATGCTAGTTTAAACAGACCAACCATCATTCATTTTTACCAACATCAATCAATCAGAGAAGTGGGTTAGAAAGAAAAAGCCACCATTGTTACTGAAAGAATGCAGCAAAAGGAAAACTTGTTTTGATTAATAAAGTCCCTCTTAGTGTTAGTCTTATGATTATGGAACAGTCTAGCAGTAACATAAACAAACAATAAAGTGATATACTTTTTGCTCTGTCTTCCGTAACTCAATGATCACATAAATCATCTTCAAAACTAGCGAAATAATGTTCTGATGTTAATTCATGTTAATTCTTAAATGCACTATCAAAAAGAAGTTGATGTCAAAGAACAGTCTCTAAATGACAAATATGATTTAATAACTCTTTATGTAGTCTAATGTATTTAAGCATAAAATCTGCAAGCTTTATTAAGATTTACAGCAACAATTTGGTGTGACAGTTAAAACTATGTGATAATGCATAGTTTGAGTTTGGTTTCTATCTGTTTAATTCTCCACGTAATGGAACATACAGTATTGTGTCAGTAAACTGTTAAGTCTCAGGCTAATTGTACATGTTTTATTGCACTAGAAAATGTTTAATTAAAACAAAAAGTATTTAGAGAAAATTTTTTTACAAAATGCAATGAATAAACAGGAAGAAAACAGTAGATTATCCAGGGTTAGAATTAATGTATGTACATAATGTATTCATTTGCAACAGGAAAAATGACCATTTTACTATGTATATACTGAGGGGGTTATTCACTAAGGTGCAAATTCGATTGTCGAGTTCTCAAACAGCGGATTCCCATAGCAAATACGTGACAATTTCCCCATTGTAAAGTCGCAACAATTTTTTAAAGTTAAGATTGCAACAATTTTCCCATAATAAAGTCACGACTGTGACAATATTCTCATTATAAAGACGTGACTGCGACAGTAGCAGCCTATTGCAACTGTCTTTATCTGGCGAATTCGCACCTATACGCAACAATTTGGACTTTAGTGAATAACCCCTGTGTGTATGTATGACTATTGCAATACTTTATAATGCCTTTTTTATAAAACTAACAGTCATTTTGAATAGACTAGCTTTCCAGAGATCTTCCTCAGGTCAAAAGCAATACTGAGTTCAATTGGCAAGATTTTATACTAGCAGTCCTAAATATTGTAAGGTTGGTGGTGGAATTCTTTGTTATAGAGAAACTCACAGTTTAAAAGCAAACATAAATAAATGCATAATTATCCATAATATAAAGGTATGATAGTGAGATCGAGAAACAGGCAAAAAAAACATACAGTACTAATATAAACAAATTATTGCAGCATAAAGCAATCAAGTGTCATAAATATGGTTAGGAATGGATTAAAGCTGACAAGTGGGGGTGGGGTGGGGTTGGAAGTCTGCGTAAAATGAAATTCTAACCTCACCCCGCCTCCCCCACTTATCAGATTTAATCCATTCCTAACAGTTCTGTATAATCAAGTATTGCAATACTAATTTTTTTTGCATCTGTGGACTAACGCGACCACATATATATATATATATATATATATATATATATATATATATATGTAGTCCATACACCACATACACTCCTGTTTTCCCACCTTGCACAGGTGCTTTGTATTGTTAAACTCATTCACTCGCATCTGGTAGCTTGCTGCCTGTCAATCCCCATTATGCTCTGCCTATATATACTCTTCAGGTTGGCTGTCTCATTGTCTGATTATAGGTTCTGCTGTCCTAATTTCTGGTCCTGTTGCATTCCTACTACTTTGTGTAATTTCGGTTTACCTGTTGATATCCTGTTCTTCCTGCTCTTGGTAGTTCCCTGCCACCACTTCTGCACCACCAGTGGGTGGCTCCCCCAGGGGCTGCGACTTGGGGATACTCTTGTGGCAAAAGCAATACTACCTTCTTGCAGGGGTTAAGGGTGAAAACCAGGGATCCCTTAGACTCTGCAACTTGGGGGGGGGGGGGGGGGGGGGGGCAGCGCTAAATCCGCTGTGGTGCCCTGCAAACCTCAACTTTATCCTGATATCATGTTTGTATATTTGGGTTTAAAACCATTTCAACCCTTCTGTGTACTTTAAAATAGTTTGTGCATATTATTGAACATCCATTTTGTATCTAGAATACTCATTTAAATGTGTATGCATAATGAATAAGTTTTAGAAGATAATTGGATATAAGAGTTAAGAAGGTATACAGTGTAAAAACACATCAGAAAAACACTTTTTAGAAAGATTATAATGAAATTATTTAAATGAAATTGGAAATGGGAAGTGTGACAATCCCTACAGGACCTATTAATAATATTTTAAGGATAAACATATATTTATTAACTAGTGGGGATTTGTTGTGCATCATTCCTAACCACAAATTAAAACAATACCCTGCAACCCCCATTGTGGCTGCTGACCAGTTCTTCCTCCAAGAAGAGATAGCAGTATTCCTCCCCCTACAGAAAACAATGGGAAATGATAATAAAGGGGGAGTGGATTATGTCATGTAACAGGACTCTTGGGGTTGTTGAATAGATGTAGTGTCTCAAAGACAGAGGTGGTTTGAGAACAGAAAATTAAAACATCTTTTACTGAAAGATTTTCCTGTGTGTGGATTGCTGCACAGTGTCACTTGACTTCTTCTGTGACTTCAAGCACTCTGTGGAATAGGAATTTTTACCAACAAACACTAGGGGGAGCCTGATATTATATGTAACTAGTGGACTATAATCTGTGGACTATTATCTAATGCCTTGGTGAGTTAGAGGCATTGAAGACAAATTGTGGAAATACAAACAAACTCAATTTTACTAAGAACTCTTTGTTGCATAATCTTAAATAAAATCTCATGTATTTTTGTATTAAAGCTTTGTACTTCTTGGTATCGATCTCATCCACTAATTAGCAGTCCCCTGTCCTGACAGAAGGGAAACTGAATAAAATGTTCAAAGACAGGGGGATCTTTAATTAGGATTCTACAGATTTTTGATTTTATTAGTTTCTTTATATTTTTTGTTTGGTTTTGATGACATGGGTTCATCAAATGTCATTGAGGTTCACTAGTTGGAAGTTGGAAAAAATGCTATTTTAGTACTGGTTGTATGTGGTTACTCCGCAGGTGCGTCTTTGCATCTTCATTAGTTAATAACCTGAGAGCAATGCTCAGTCATATGTGTGTCATTTCCCAAAACAGAAACAGGATCTGGAACATTCAATCATCCAGTTAAAATGTATCTGGTTATAATCAAAGATGAGTTGCAGGTGTTCCTGAACAAGTTTCTTTCACATTTATTTTATGTTAATTTCAGCAGAAAATATGTCCTAGATTAATAGAAAGAGGGCATATATTCTATGGTAGGCTACCAGGTTACTATCACCATTATTTTTGCAAACATTTGTATAAGAATGTAAAAGAAAAACTAATAGCAGCTGGGTGATCATTTAAAAAATACAGTATATTTAAATATATAAATATATATATATATATATAAATATGTGTATATATATATATATATATATATATATATATATATATATATATATATAAGCCAATTCCTGTAATTTAGAAGGATTTTCTTAGCCACAAAATAATTCCATGACAATATAAAAGCACAAGGCCCTAGGTGGAGTGCTTTCATGGGACTCATGGGAATCATCATCCAGATTACTTCACTTCACATGATTGACATTATAACTTTTCCAATCAGATCCCTACTAGATTGAGATTTAAGGGATCTGATTGGAGGAACTTTAATGTCAGTCATCCTTTTAGCACCACCCAACACGACTCAAGAAAGAAAAGTCTGGCTGACATGGAAAATGACAGTGAGAAACACTAAATAAAGGTACGTTTTTTAAATACAGTACATATATATTTGAAAGTTAAGAGGTTGTTTCAATTAAAAAAATGATACATTCTTATACCTATTCTCTATACCACTCAAATTTTTAGTTTTTTGACTATTCCCTTACAAGTATCCACTAATATTTGGTATTGTTCTGTATAAGGAAATATTAATGATTCCTTCATTTATAGCTTGACTTTCAGGGGACACTATAGCCTGTAAAAAAGTTCTTTCTATTAATATACCAAATACAAAAATATAAAGTAGCAAAGTAAAAAATGAATACAAAATTCCAAAAACAGAAAAAATGTTTTATTTTTGCACATTTACTCCTATAAATCCCTGGGTGATCCTCAATCAAAGTGCCACAGAAAAGTATAGTGTGAACACCCAGAGCATTTCTGTATTTATTTTATTACTTTGTTACTCTGTATTTTAGTTTTGCTTGAAATACAAGCTGTAGCCTTCATTCGACCTAGAGGGACTCGTATCAATCATTCAAATGCCTGAGGTGCAGAGCAGGAAGTAGAGGCAGTACATGCATGCACATTTTATCTCTGTTAAGAGGGCTGCTTCTCAATGAGTGGTAAGATAGGAGGGTGGTCATGCTAAGGTGTTGCATCTTTGAATGTCAATGGGGTCTGGATCGTCATCTCTCAGCATGCTCAGTCAGTCTGGTTTGAACAGATGCACCACCATACAAGATCATGCTACAAAGGGGCAGGGTAAAAATTATATTTCATAAGGATCTTGATAAAGGCTAAGAGAATGCCTGACCTGAATGGTTTGACATGACCTGTTTTGAGATGTACTTTTTGTGGGACAATTAAAGTTATTTTGCTTATATTGTTTAAAGTTATTTTTGTTTTGTTATTGTCACTATAATGTTTGGTGTGCAGGAACTCCATTTTTTAAATATAGTTCAAATTACGTTGAAAGTAACCTTGCAAACTCTCACTCTCTCTATTCTAGTGTGCTTAGCAACTGAACCCCTTCAAGTCTCCATTCATGTTGGGTATTTTTCTCTTTGGAAAACTGCTTTCATTTTTTTGTTGACCTCAGAGGTGCGATATTAACTTTTTTTTTGTAACTTTTTCTTAGTCATTACAACTAACTTCAAAATAATCTGCACCTATAACAACCATTAAATAATGTCTAACAATGGTATCCAGTTTATACAATTATTTTATTTTTTAATTAATCTTTGCAATATATAAGGTAGTCATATGCAAGTTAGCAATTTATGCATATTTTATTTTATTCCAAATTTTCTGAAACATTTTTTTTAAATTGGAGTGTCTTCTGAGCGGGAAAAGGACACCTAGCAATAAATATGTGTTTATTTTGTCACTGGGAAGAACCAATTTAAGAAGAAATACCATTTTAAAAATTATATTTTTATTTTTCATATATTTAATCTAAAATAATAATCAAGGGAATAAAAAAATAACAAATGAGACATTGCACATTCAATTCCAAACATTGCTAGCAAAAAAACAAAAACAAATCAAATTATTATTAAAACAAAAATTCATTCTTGCACTCCCCTTTTAAAAAAGGGAGGGAGAATTCCAAAGCCCAGGCAGACATTTAAACATCAATAAATGTCCTTGTAATATAAAGGACTTGTAGACTATTCTACATTTTCTTTTCCATCTCATACAGTGCTGTGATTGGTAATGCTTTTAATAGATAATAAGAAAAGAACTTTTGATCTCCAGTCAATTCTTGCTAACAATTAAAGTACATTGCTTTGTTAGGGGATTGTTGATAAACATGCCAGAGTTTTTTTTTTGCTTTGAAATGTATTCAATGTCAATGAGCACAAATGAGTCACTGTCAAATTCATTTTCTACAGATGAAGATATACAGTAGTTCTAATCTCACAACATAATTTAGTTGAGAAATAGATGTCGCTGTTATATGACATTCATTGATATAATTGCTAATAAATCAAATGCTTTCAAAGACTAAATGTATATTTGGAATGTACACTGGAGTCTTACAGTACTTTAGGTAAAACCAAGCGTACATACCTAGTATATGATACAAATCTGTGTTCAAGCTTATCATATATATTTATTTAATATTTATTTAATATTTAACAACATGTATTTGTTTGCAGGAATATTTTGAGAATTCATCTAATACTCTATTGAATATACCAGTTCAATAATAAACAGATTGAAAAAAAATATCCGTAATTCATTTCTTAAATATGTACACGAATCTGAAATAGATCAATCATCAGAGTTCTGAGTTATCAAACAAACAAATTATAGAAAACTTATCAAAATACTGAATATATTGGAAAACCCTGACAACAGCTTTCCTGACATACTTACTTTTATACATACATACTTTTATTTAAACTACAGAAAAAGAGAGTATAATATGGTAGGATCAATCCAGAAATATGAAAAAAATGTTAATTTTCCTATGCTAAGGGCTGCACTTAAACACATTTATTAGACTTGGAAAGACCACTCTCGGTCTTGCTGAGTTTATCGAGAGAAAACTCAATAAATTGTTCTCACAAGTTGTTTTTTTTTATATTTTTTTGAGTTTTTAGATGGAAAGGTAGCCATGCTACTAATGTAAACTATGGTTACCTTTCCATTGAAAAAAATTAGACAAGTCAAGATTGAAAAACTTGATCTCGAAAAATGTTGTCATAGGACTTTATCTGTTTGTCAGCCTGATTCATCCTATTTTGTTCTGTGCAGCTGTATCATACACAGCACTGAGCAGAGGATCAGAGAAACAGGTTTTCTTTTTGCTTTTAATAACAACATGTAACAAAATTGTTACACATTTTATAATGAACACATTTTGGAGAAATGTTTATTTAGTAGTGGACTATATATTTTTTTGCCTTTTTTTTGCCTTTTTTTTTGCTGAGAGGTTGGAGATCCCCTTTTAAGGGCAAGCATCAAGATGTAATGACCTTTATTGCATATCCTGCTTTCACTTTTATAACAAAACACAAGAAAAGTTTTCAGCTATTTTATTTTATACCTTCCTTTAGTAAAGAACAATGGGCACGTGTCATTTTCCATCATCCTATATGGTTTCTATTGTTTTTGCCTAAGGATGTTGTTTTTCCCATCTAGATTTTTAATTTTCTGTTATCTTTTCTTTTCTCATAACATTGTACTACCTTTTGTATCAAAGACTTCAAGAATTTTCATACAACTCTTGGCCAGATATTTAATGCCAAATGTTTTTAGCAAGATCACTGACAACTGCTATCAATGTATGTAATTATGTTCCGATGTTGGTTAATAACCTCATTCTCTAGCAATTAAATATTTTGCTAATGTGTGCTAGCAATAACGACATTGTGCTACTTTACTTTAATAACAATTAATACTTTATATCTTATATAGTTTTCTATGCATTTTAGAAAATAGAACTGCTATACTCTGAATGGATAATGAAACCCTTATTGTTTGGAGTTGGACCAAACAGTTGTAGATCAAATCAATGTAAAGAATATATATATAAAATATAGTCAGTTTATCATGAAAAGGCATGCTTTAAAACTGTGATTGTCTCTGAAACACATAATTCCACCCTGCTTATCACCTCTCCACCACTTGTTGGCTCTAACCTATTCCAAGAACTATTTACCATACCTGATTGCTTTGTGCTCCAACAGTTTGTTTATTTTAGTATGTGTATATATATATAGCTAGGATAGAGTGGCCATGTTAGTCCACAGATGCAAAAAAAGAGTATTGCGATATTCAGTGATATCTTTTTTTATTGGACTAACAGTCAGTTTAGATAGACAAGCTTTCGAGAGGTCTTTCCTCCCTTCATCATGTTACCAGCAGTAATCCTATATAGAAATACTAACCAAATTAGTTTTCTTATTTGGTAGACTAAAACTTTGAAATGAAAAAAGTACAATAAAAAGAATGCATAACGACCAGTTAAACTCTCTGTAATCAATTATCTTTTTTTACAGTTTTGTTTATATTATTATTTATTCACTCAGAATAAAAATAAAGCAAACAGGGAGAGAGATTTTCCAAAAGGAAAAAAAGGCTGGTTGTGCTTTACACAAAGCCCTCAATAGCCTGCTCCTGATGTCCGGTGAGAGGTGTGCATTGGCGCCTTGGAGGGCAGCAAAGCACCAATTCCTCTCACCGGACATCAGGACCAGGCTATCGAGGGCTCTGTGTAAAGCGCAACCAGCCTTTTTTTCCTTTTGGAAAATCTCTCTCCCTGTTTACTTTGAGGATTCCGGCAGTTTTTTCCTCACGTGGATTGCAAGCTGGACTTGTACACAAGTAACTAACTTAAACTAACCTTGTTGGTACTTTCCATTAAAGGTTTTTACAATTTGTCATTTAATCTGTATTTAAGTTGTATTACCATATTTGTTTTTATTAATAAGTAGGGCGCTATACTTTCCAGGACACTGGTTTGGGTCCTTAATCACAATTAAAAATAAAGCAAATCATAAAGTAATAATATATGAATACCAAAAATGAATAAGGAATGTGGGACATTAGATAAGCAAGGGGGATGGGAACCAACCTTCTTCCATGAATAAGAAAAATGACTTAATAGGAATGGACAGTGGATAGGCTCCCTACCAGTGCTTAGGCTAATGGCAGTTTCCTAGGGTTCTTTGTACATAATCAGGCTATAATCAAAACATCATCATGTGTAGACTCAAGTGAATATAGCAAGAACGTTTAAGGATTTTGTTTATACATTTAATCGTGTCAACAAGAAACATTTTGCAATTCAATGGAAAGTAGTCTCATAATATGACTGCAAAACAGATTAAAAACATGTATTCTAGGAAAATGAAATGTATGTGGTTTAAAGGGAACAGAACATTTAAAATCACCTCAATGGATGTATTGGTTCAGCATAGTTACTCTGTACTTGAGCATAGTTTACATTATTTCTAAATAGCATTAAAAAAAATCAAAATACTTTTGCTCTAACTTTGTCATTTTTTATTAAAAAAAAAATATATATATATTTTTTTTAATTTAAATTTTATTAGATTTTCATTTGAGACATACAAGTTGGTTTACATTTTAGTGAGCGTTTGTTGGTCCTTTTCAGCATGTCATCAGGTCTTTAATTATTAAAGAGAAAAACAACAAAGAAGAAGCCAAAAACAAAACAAAACAAAGAAAAACAAAAACAAAACACAAAGGATAGAATAACAACAAGAACATGAGTTGTGTGCTATGAAGTATAGATAGCATTAGTGCACCCAGGTGGTACTTGGCTTCACCCTTATGGGGTGTTTGTGTTGTTTTATTTCTGCTGTTGGTGTGGCTACTTCTTACTTACGTGGTTGTTTAAATCACTATCTTTGGATGTACTGGTTGGAGGTTTTGTTTCCTCTTATTTTGTAGTTGTACCAAAGTGACCAGAGTTGGTAGTGTTTATCTGTAGCGTCTTCGTCCTGTGCTGCTGCTGCTTGATATTCTGCATTGCTGTTTATTTCTGCTAGAATTGTTTGTATTGTTGGGGGGTTGGTTTGCTTCCATGCTCTGGCAATTGATATTCTTCCTGCAATTAGTAATTGATTTGAGGGGTATGTCTGGGACTATTCCCAGTAATACCATTTGTGGTGTTATTGTTAGTGTAAAATCTGTGTTGTTTTTGATAAAGATTTCCATGTCTTTCCAAAGGGGTGTTCGTTTTGGGCAGTTCCAGAAAATGCCACAGTTTCGCCAGCAAAGGGGTGAGTGTCCTGGGAATATATGTGTTAATTTTGATGGTGTATGGTACCAGTTAAGTCTTATCTTGTGTAGGTTTTCCCAATGGTTGCAGCATTTTGTGTATTTTTGAACTTTATTTATGGCATATTTTAAGATACTTTTAATTTTACTTTGTAGGGTTGTCGGGTGTAAGTAGGTAGCTTTTCCTTTAGCCATTAATCCAAAGTGTCTCCTGTTAACTTCACATTAAAAAACACAAGACAGAAATCAGAATTTTCATTTCAAATATTTTTCTTTTGCTCTTAATATTGTATATTTAAATGGCATATTATATAAAAGTGAAATATTGTCTTTTTGTGTTACTGATACATGCAAAGTATTTCTTTATATCTTAAGTTGTGTTCTCTAATAATGTTTGTCTATAGGATCATTAAAAGTTACTTGTTCTGTTAAATAGGCAAACTATTTTTTTTTTTAAACTCTGAGGTTTAGTCCAAATGGTAGTGACCGCCAGTCTCTCCACTACCCCATAGAACTGCAGGGGGAGAACATCTTAGCCTATACATTGGAAAAACTTATCTAGTAGTTGGATATGCACTAAGGACACATACTCTCCTTGGGTGAGAACCTCCAGACCAGTTTGCCAGGAGATAGCAGCAGAGATACAGCTTACTGCAAATAATTAACAGAAAGGCTACCTGAAGGCCAGCTATGGCCTCTTTCTTACAACTTTACAATTCTTTATTTATATCTCAGGGTGACAAGCAGCAGTAAAGATTACAACCATAACAACCAAAATGAAATTAAAATTCCACACAACATAGCAAAATATAACAGTTTAATATAATTAATAAATCAGCAAAATATGAAGTATCATGAATTACCAATTCTTCTGCAAAATGTTTTATTTTAAAATGGGTTGACCAATGCTTATTCTAATCAAATGCCATGGGATATTTAAAAAAAATGTATTTTTACATAGACAAATCAAGAAGAGCCACGAGTTCAGCATCAGATGTCAAACAAGATCCTCTTGTTCCTTGGATTCAAAACATAAAGTCGTCGAGGTGCCATTTCAAAATGTAAAATATGCTTTCCTAACCTAATTCAACACATTAGCATGAGTAAAGATGCATGGTAACCATTTGAATTGACCCCAATTATTAATTTTCATTGTAAAATAGCTGCTATTTGCCTGAGCTTTGACAAAAAGCACTTCAACTTTTAAAAAAATATACTTTTCTGTATCTGCACATGAACTCCCATCTTTCTTTAATGATAGGGACATGGTCTGTTTAGCAATGCATTCTCATACTGCATATAAAAGTCTCCTTAAGGGTAGGATGACACATGGTGTTTTTGAACCGTGTATTTTGAAATGCGCATTTAGAAAATATGCTGGCTTATTTCAGTCTGGTGTATTTTCTCAATGTGCATTTCTATTGTAGTTACCCAATTTCAGTGTGAATGCTTCCTTGGCATTTGTGGCTCCTTCTATCAGGCCACATTTTGTGCACTGCGTATATACGCCGGCAAAAATGAGATGTGAAGCGTTCCATGCGCAGCGTATGCGCATCATACGCTAGTGTGGCTGGAACAAGTTAAGTCCATAGGTTTACACGACTCAGCTCTTTTTGTTCTTATGTGCGGCATTTATATATATATATATATATATATATATATATATATATATATATATATATATATATATCAGTGGTGGATGCTGGTCTTTTAAGGAGGGGAAGCTCACTTTGTCATACCAGGACAGCTGAAAAGACCTGTTACTTTTACCCACCTTTTCCACCAAGTTAATCTGAGGAGTTGATTTGTCCTGCTGTTTAACTCTAAATTTTTCTTCATAGGGAAGACTATCAAATGGCTTTATCAAAATCCTGTCCACAACATTCACACTGTCTGACATTATGTGCAGCACTGCAGCTTGTAGCACTGCAGGTTGTAGCAAATCAGAATGAAAGATTGTTGATTTGCTCATTTCACTGTCAATCAAAAAGGGATTCACCCTCAGACAAATCATCCAATCAGCATGCAGAAGCTGAGCTTCCAGGCCAGCCCACTGCCC
>WMED01019638.1:1638-12372 GCA_019650415.1 Pipa parva | reverse complement strand
ATAGTAACATAGTTTATAAGGCTGAAAAAAGACACAAGTCCATCCAGTTCAGCCTATGTGGTTCGCTGGATTGCAAAAGCTTTGGAAATGGCTTTAAAACCTTTTCCAGACTGATAGATCTCAATTACTTTCTTTCTCAATTGTTCCTGAATTTCTTTGGATCTCAGCATGATGTGTAGCTTTTGGTGGACTTTACTGTGTCAGGCAGCTCCTATTTAAGTGATGTCTTGATTGAGAACAGGTGTGGCAATAATCAGGCCTGGGTGTGGCTAGACAAATTGAACTCAGGTGTGAAAAACCACAGTTATAGTATGTTTTAACAAGGGGGGCAATCACTTTTTCACACAGGGCCATGATGGTTTGGATTTTTTTCTCCTTTAATAATAAACACCTTCATTTACAAATTGCATTTTGTGTTTACTTGTGTTGTCCTTGACTATTGTTTAAATTGGTTTGATGTTCCGAAACACTTAAGTGTGACAAACATGCAAAAAAACAGGAAATGAGGAAGGGGGCAAACACTTTTTCCATCGGCATCAGGTACCGAGCAATTGTTGCACTTGCATTGCCTGGGTGCCCATCTGCTGTCATCACTTGGGAATTTTCTTGCAAACTGTGGTAATGGAGCACCAGGGTAAGCCTTGTGAAAGGTTTGCAGAGAATGGACATGTTGCTAATTCTAGGTTGCCTCACTTCCATTGCTATGGCCACATTACCTCACTTTTTCATGTGAGCACCTCTGATGGAGCTCTGTTGGTGATGAGTTACTTGGCATTTCGGTGAGTTATTAGAGTAGTTGGTTTTTTTGCGTCATTTTGGGAAAGGTCACATCATGATCCTGGGCTGTGGATTGTGAGATGAAAGATGATCTAGCAGCAGTACACTTAGTTGATCTGGTAAGTTTAGTTTAACATAATAGTACTCCTTTAAGGATCTGGAAGCCATTTTGTATAACACAAGTTGTTTTCAAACAGGAAAAGATAACATTTTCTATGTAGCAGTTTAAATTCCTTCTTTGTCAGCCTTACTTAATTTAGATATGATGTTTTGCAAATACACATACTAGTCAATTATACAAAAATTACTAATTCATCAAGGTTTACAAAGGGCCCCCATATTTCACCTCTCTCCTTCTCCATACTAGTTACACTACACCAGGATGTTTACATGTAGATCCAGGGGGTATAGGTTTCCATGGCCTCCAGCCTGTCCTAGATATCCATATACTTTTTAACTATGACATGATTGTTTAGTAGGACCTCTACAAGAGAAAATAAACGTATTCTAGCCATCTTCAAAGATTCATTTAGACTGTGCTGTACTATACAATCAATCAAATAATGCGTTTTCCTTATAAACAATGAAAGCCAGGCGCAGATTTTAAGAGGTGCTGTTGAATAGGTTGTGGCAGTTCCCGTGGTTCCCTTTCTGATCCATAGCTGTCGGCATTAGAAGCTTGAGTTATGGTCCCTCACAAAATGTCAACAAACATTTGAATCTTCAGTTGGGGGTCAGAGGTGGCTTAAGCAAGAAGGGTCATGTTACAGATCTCATGTTCAAGAACATTTGAAATGTAACTCTCTTAATAATACAGACAGAGAGGAAGTCTTAGAGAAATTAATACCTTTCCTTCCATTTCTACTTAATATTTGGTCACTAGCCATACACAAATGTGTTCAGTTATGGTTCATTCTTAAATGTACACTTTTAAATTGTATATTTAAATAAATATTTATTACATAATTACTTTATTATGTATTCCCTTTCTTCTGTGTCATTTAAAAGACCATTACTAACAACATTAAAAAAAAAATGAATAGGCATTTATTATTTAATAGAACTTGAAGTTGGATTCCTGATTTGTATTGCTCTGTGTTTGGTTTTCCTCTCACCAGTTTGCACATGTTTAGTAACATACATATTCATGAACTGCCCCAAAAAGTCTAATAAAAGATGGCTGCAATCAACAAAGCAAAGATAAATACAATTCAGTAACAATCAGTGATTTAACTTAAATGATCCTTTATCCTTAAATTTTTACTGTAAAGGAATAATTGCCAGTCAGAATGGCAGTTTTTATGGTATTGCTGCTGATTTAATATCCTCTTACTGCACATTCTTCAACCCAAAAATGTACCTCTTGATGGAAACTGATCAGGCTATCTGTCTGTCTCACACAAAGATACAGGCTTTCAAACAAAATGACTTCTATATTCTGACAAGCTGACAGTGAAATAATTTGGTTCCTTTGCGGGAAAATATTGTTAGGATGAAAAAGCATTGTAAGAAAAGGATTCAATATCACAAAGAATATATGAAAAAACAATGTATTATATTTGTGAAATTCATTCTTTTAACATTTACTACAGTTTAGTGGATTTATGACAAATACCAGTTGTAAGTCTGTAGTCACAGCACTCCATCTAGCACAGCCATTTACATTTGTTTACTCCTCTAAGGCCATAAGATAAATGCATTTAGGGGGTTGTTCTCTAAAGTCTGAATTCGATTATTGAATTCTCGAACAGCGGATTCCCATAGAAAATGTGCGACCACGACAATTTTCCCTTTGTAAAGTTGTGACTGTGGCAATATTCTCATTATGAAGACACTGTTGCGACTGTTTTTATCTGGCGAATTCACACTTTTACAAAACAATTCGGACTTTAGGGAATAACCCCCGTAGTTTAAAGCCACGCCTACATTACTCCTTGTAATATTAGTACTACCATTGTTCTATTTTAAGTATGTCCCAGTGAATGGTGGATGCTATAGCTGAAAACATAAACATTCATGGCTCATTCATGTGCTTCAGTTTGCAATTCAGGGCTGGTGGCACATTTTTCTTGCATTAAAACACCTCGTTCACACCCCTGAAATGTTGTTTGCCAACATTACCAAACAAGGGTATGTTGCGATAAAAGGGTAACTTACCCACAAAGATTGTTTTGGTTTTGCATCCCTATTCTTTTTTTTTTCTGTTATGACATGGTACTGTCAGACCCGGGGGCTGGCACTACTGCATATTTATTGTGTATGATTGGAGTGCAGTCCTATTCCATTTTTTTCTTGCAAAATGACAAATGTGCCATCAGTCTCAAAGTTTTATTTTTATTGAAGCACAATATTTTGGGGGTAGACCAGGGGTCAGCAAACTTTACTATCAAAAGAGCCATTTTTCCCCCTCTTCCACTAAGTAGTCTAGAGCTACAAAACATAACAGCTTAGAATCTTTTAAAAGTTTTAACTTTTTCCTAATTTGTTACAACAGAATACAACAAACAGAAGAAAATATTAACAAAAATAAAATAATATATAAATCAAAATTACATTGATAAATAACCCTTATTTTTATTTATTTTTTTCATTTGTCAGTCAAGGCAGAAGGGAGCCACAACAAGGAGGCTGGGGTAGATAAATGTACTTTTCAGTGAACAACTCCAAAACAGAAGGGAGTTCACTTCTATTAAAGACTTTATAGTGGGGTATTGAAACATGCAGTGTTTGTGGGAATTACCTTTGTCTAAAACCACTATCATTTAATATTTCCACATGCTTGAAACTTGGCGGCCTTGATAGTTGGAATGTTCTGTTAATTCAAAGCCTTTTTTTATTTCCTGTCTAATATGTTCTTAGAATGGTGTGAACAAACTCCAGAAGTGATCCCAATAATGACCCTTTTTATAGAAGGAAATGGTTCGGGCTGGGTGCGAAAATTCCAAACCAGGGTGTAACAAGTTTCTCTGATGATCTTGTTTTACAATTACTGAACAGAGACATGCTAGAAAGTGTACCATGCTGTTTATTTGAAATTATTCTCCTTTTTTACTCATGAGATCAATTAAACAGGATATCCTGTTTGTCTGTCTTATTTTCAAGATAAACACCCAAAAACATTTTACAGGGACACAGGTTGTGTTTTTGCTTCTTGGTGTTGCAAATTTAGCTAATCAAAATGATAATATAATATATTATTCTTTTAAATATTTGATTGAAACTGTCTAGTATTGCTTACTATTATCTCAGAAGACAAATAAAGGGAACTGCATTAGTCTTCACTGTTTTAGCCTTCACTGTGGGGTGCTTTTGTAGGAAATATGATTGACAATATTAATATCAAAGCATAATAATACTGAACAATAATAATATTCCCATGTAGATTCTATGGGACAGTCAGCAAAGAAAGCACACAGCAACAGTGCATATGAATAAAAGAAATTATATTATTTACAGACACAAATGAGCAGTGTGAAAAAGGAAAGAAACATAAACCAACAGAACATATCTATTATGAAGTTATAAAGCACAGAAGGGGGGAGTGAGCACATAAAGAATAATATATTTACAGTGGTGCTAACGGATAATTAAATATCAAATAAACAAGAAGAAAACACAGTATCCAAATAGCACACACTGAATTTTATTACACATTGCAAAACACTTATATTGGACAAAAAGTTAAAAACATTTAAAACAAGCAGTAGTCTAGTGAGAACACTAGACTAGTGGAAAAAAAGTCTGCAACTAAAAATCCATCAATAAATAAATAATGTGAAGATTGAATAAATAAATAGATAAATAGAAAAAGCCAACAAATTGAAATCTAAATGCTAGCAGCCCTATGGAAATAGCTAGGATCAATAGTGTACAGTACACTACAAATAGCATTAGTATACTGAGAAGAACTGGCTCTTCAAAAAATCAAACACATAGCTATTGAGCCTTTAAATGCATGAGTCACAGTTGCTCAAATGCCAGATGATGTTGTGAGAGATAAAGGTGCCCGGCCAACACAAGACAGAAATGCAAAGCAAAGTTTGTAATCATAAACAGTAACACAAAGTTGCTACTGTAAATAAATGATCAAAGATAGAGGTGAGTTACGGGTATAAAGTGAAGAGGGCTGCACAGCAAGAATAAAAAGTCGGCATAGATGGGAATGCAGTTAGCAGAGCACTGAACGCGTTTCGCCAGTGAGTGGCTTCATCTCGCGGTCATATAGCTATGTGTTTGATTTTTTGAAGAGCCAGTTCTTCTCAGTATACTAATACTATTTGTAGCTCTGTACACTATTGATCCTAGCCATTTCCATAGGGCTGCTAGCATTTAGATTTCAATTTGTTGGCTTTTTTAATTTATTTATTCAATCTTCACATTTATTTATTTATTTATTGATGGATTTGTAGTTGCGGACTTTTGTTCCACTAGTCTAGTGTTCTCACTAGACTACTGCTTGTTTTAAATGTTTTTAACTTTTTGTCCAATATAAGAGTGTTTTGCAATGTGTAATAATATTCAGTGTGTGCAACTTGGATACTGTGTTTTCTTCTTGTTTATTATGAAATTATCTATATCACACAAACTAACATTTTATTGTACCCGTATTTGTGTATACACTGTATATCTTACAGTTTAAGAAACAAAGATGTGGGTGGTGTTACATATTTCACTGTGTATACTATTGCTTTCCAGCCAAGTTGAATTTTATTTAGATTTCTAGCTAATGATGTTAATAATATGGGATTTATTGATTGTAAGCTCTTGGAAACCTTCTGACTTCTTTTTTCAGTTTAAATAATTTAGGACTAAGACTGAAAATTTGGTTTAGCAGATGTGTAAATGGAGACAAAGTTTATTCACTAATACACAACTATTTTGTTAGCAACTTGTAGTAATTGTTTTATTAAGTTTTTCAAAATGGGTTGATATGAAATCAGCTTTTGACAGGAACAAAAGGAATAGGCAGTGTTTGACATTTAGCTTTGCAGAACTGTACCTATGGCTTAATAGGGTGCAAGGCATTTGCCTTTCCCTGATATACAGCCTCTAAACTGAGTAATCCTATAGCCATAAAACCCAAAGAGGAATAGTTTGTAACTCTGCTTGCTTTTAGGTGTAGGCAAGGGAAATTTACTGTCATATAGGGTGTTTCATGCATCGTGAATGATGATCAGATGATTGAAGTGTTATGTATTCCAGAAGAATTTCCTACTTGGCTATGTATGTTGTAATGTTAATTAAGCATTTGGACTGCCACTGGGTATAGCATAATAACTTGCAGGCTGCATCAGTACTGCTAGATTTTAGTGACCTATTCAACTTTTTGTAAATAAATGATTAAAGAGGTAGTTCAGCTGACAAAGTCAATGTCATTGTTATCTGTTCAGATTACTTTCTTGTCCATCTTATTTTTGACACATTTTACTCCAGTGCTAGATGTGTTGACATGCTATTATATAAATAAAGCAGGAATGTTGCCTTGGCCTTTACAAATCTGAAGACTGCAGAAGAGAACCTCACTGAGCAAATAAAAATAATTCCCTTAGTGTAACTTTTTTTTTTGTATTTGCTTTGTACATAAGTTTGCTTTCACAATGTTGCAATACTATAATTAAATGTCTGTCACCCAAAGTAAAACTAGAAAAGTTTGTGTTTTCAGCCATGCAAAACAGACTGTTACCAGTAGGTGGCTAGATTGCAGAGTGAAGTGAGGTTATATACTGTAGATTGGCAACCAAGTTGCATGTTTTAAAGATAAATAGATATACAGAAGCTGTAGTGCCGAAGTTAAACTGAAGCATTTTGCTAATTTTCTTCCTTGTATGTATATGTTTATTTATAAAGCGCCACTAGGTTACACAATACTGTACAATTCAACAATACAGTTATAATACAGACAAGGGAAAAGTGCTTAAGAAAGAACAAGTGAAGTAAATTACAAGCATATAATCAGTAATATACATCACTCTAGGTGCCAGGCCATGACTGAAACAAGAGGATGGAGGTCCCTGCTCCATAGAGCTTAACTATTTGTTATTTTTATATCTGTCCCAGTAAATAAGAGGTTCTGTTCATAGAATTCTACAGATGCAAAAGATTATACTGACATCTTTACTCACCAACTCTGGGTACTAATCAAATACTTTGTCATGAGAGTAGCATTTATTTCAATATATCCTCACCCCTTTTCATAATTTTTCTAAAGTTGATAGCCTGCCACTCAGATTTACTAAAACTATATTTCCTAGAAGACAAAAGGTACAAGCCCCATCTCTGCTATAAAAGCTACCATACAAGACCCTATATGACAAAAATCAGGTTGATTCTTTTACCTTATAGAAGCCTCTTACAAAAATGAAATCTTGATGAAAAAGTAACTTGCATTGCTCTTTAGAATTGTTAAATAATCCCATGACTGTCTGTATCACTTTTAGGGGTACTGAGTAAGACAGTGTTTGGGGACTTCATCAACCAGGGCAATAGTTTACAGAGGTCTAGTAACTCGTAGCAACCAATCAGCAGTTTGTATTCAGAATTCTATCTCATTTGTATCAGTGAGTGCTTGAAGCTGGTCACTAGAGCTCTTCCTTCAGAAGACGGAACTAAAATTTGATGCAGTTTAAAATAAGTTTTAAGCTTTTTCCTAATACAAAAAAATGAAAACGAATTAATTTTGTTGATTACAAGTTCCTTGTTTTGAAAGCTGCTTTGATTAAAAATCCCTTAGGAATGGTTTTCCTTGAGGATGAAGAACTTAAACTAGAAGGAAATGTTGGTAGCATGCAGTTTTATAATTTTACATATGATTTTTAAATTAAAGAGCTAAAAAAAAAAAAATGCTTCTAAATCCTAATGCTGAAAAAGCTGTTCATACAACCCCTTTAACACTGTCTGTGTGAATAAAAGTATTTGTGTATTTGGAACCCCCCATGAACTCATTTTAGAGAATTTATTGACTCTAATATGTTAATAACAGTTTATTGCCTTTTTATAATGGCAGTGCGATTATTTCTAATAGAGAAAATACCATCGTGACAGAGGACCAGTGAATTATATACCTAGGTTATTAAAGTGTAAAATCAGTGTTTATTTTTTATTATGTGTCTTTGAAAGTGATGAAAGCAAGATTAGCCATTTCCTTTAAGTGATTTCCACGTTTATTTCAAGTCCCTTCAATGCCTGTCATGCTATTGCATTCGTTTTATTTAATGCCATCAACACTCTTAAAGTCAGATTCCAAAACTGCATCTGTAAGGAATTGAACTCAAATCATTTGCAGTCCCAGATTATTTTTCTTCGTCAGTGCCATATACTTTTTGTCGGAATATTTGTTTGATTGTGATTTTAACACTTGGATTCTTTGTTTTTAAATAAACATATGTCTTGGATATAAAGTGGTGTAATTTGGGAGCTGTTTAATTTCAATTGAAAACTAAGCCATCAAAGTGCCTTTTTATATTATTAAAGATTTTTGCATATTTTACTTTGACTTGGTATGTTTCAAAGATAACATCTTAGAATAAGTTCAAAGTTGTTGCTAAAAGCTCACTTAGCGTCTACTTGCAAATGTGAAAAATGAATTTTATTTTCTGTTAGATGCTATTTTCTTAGTTTGCTATTACTATTTAACTCTGTATTAACCACATGTTTCCTGAGAAATAAATACTATCATATACTGACTATTTGTGCATGGATTTACATGATAAATTTGTAGAGTGTGAATGCAGCATTATTGGAAGTGTGAGCAGGAGGGCAACGACGGTTGCAGCTGCAATCAAGCCCAAACTCCTAGGAGACCCAGCTACTCTGCAGCATCAGCAGTCTTCAGCTCCAGCCGAGGGGGGCGGTGTTGCAGGGGAGACGGCCCTGGTGTCACTAAGGTATGAATTCGACTGTCGAATTCTCATACAGCGGATTCCCATAGTAAATCCAGTACAATTTCCCCATTCTAAAGTCGCGACAATTTTTTAAAGTTAAGATTGCGACATTTTTCCCATAATAAAGTCACGACTGTGACAATATTCTCATTATAAAGACACGACGACAACAGTAGCAGCATACTGCAATTGTCTTTATCTGGTGAATTCGCACCTATACGCAACAATTTGGACTTTAGTAAATAACCCCCTGGGGCCCTTGGCACCCTATGTATGCTAGTAAGTGTAATTTGCAGTACTGTAAAGATAATAGGAATTGGGGCAGCAATAAATTTATGTAAGTAATTAGAAAACTATAGTTAGTTTTCCCTAATACAGTAACTTGTATAGTAAACTTTCTAATTTTGACTAAAAATATATAATGGTTAGCATCAACACATTTTGCATAATCATAACATCATATCTAGAATTAATTGCATGCTTTGTCAGTGGCTTGTTCATTTTTCTCTTTCAAGTAGCGCCTTGTCTTATGGAACCTATTTAGAAAAATCTAAAGTAGCAATTCAAATTTTTACACACAGAAATATGTGACTAAAGACGCCTTCTTGTATTTATAAAGCCATGTAGCATACATTTTCATTTTTATTCTTGTTTCCTATGTATTGTCTATTCCTTGAATAGATATCCCTGGGAATCCCTACTAGATTATTTTAGGGAATCACCAGTTGCTTTAGGAGGAAACTCGTACTTCCCCCATTTTCCTTTGCTTTTACTTTGAAAACATCCTTTTTCATTTTTAGAATTTAAGTGACAGCCATACAGTCACTTAGGGTGAAATGTGTCCATGTTTGGTTTGAAGAATGGAGAAAATTAGTGTTTCTGTAAAGAAAACAACTACTAGCATCATGCAATGAATGTACTTTAAATGAAACCTTTCTATGAAAAATGTATACCCTGTTATATGCAAGAAACATGTATACTGCCTTTATTGTTCTTGCCTCGACATCAAGTAATCTAGTAAGCTGGGTAAAGAGGTCTTGTTGACTGTATTTGGGATGTTCAACCCAAAAATGTTCTGCATTTTTGTAATGTGATCATGCCTGTTGCCTCATCTGCTGATTTTCTGCATAATGTGGAGTGCGTCAACCAGGGTTTTATCCTGCTAATCTTTTTTTCTGCTACTTCCTTGGCTAGTAAGCTAACCCTTTTCTTTGACACAGGCTTTTTAAACCTAGTGTATACCAGTTTGTTCCATTCACTTTAGCTAAAGTATTACGAGTTCTAGACTTTGCATCCAGTGTGAAATCCTACTGTTTCTGAGTAAGATCCAAATTCTACCTCTAGTAAACTTTCTCTAGTCATTTGAAACCACAACTTCCAATATTCTGTCTAGAAAGTTGATTCCCATTATTAACCATATTACATACAGGGATGTAGTGTTTATAAAAGAGAATTACATTTTACTAGTTTTTGGTGCATTTTCCTAAACTAAATTACTGTTGGTGCCTGCAAGCACAGCAAAAAACTGTTGTTATTTTTTTTTGCCATTGAAATTGACAGAATCTTCACTTTATATAGTTTCTTTATTCTGCTCCAGACCTGGCATTACTATTGCTTGGACCTTTTCAAATGTACATCTGAAAGAAAAAGCAAAATGGACAAAATGTGCTTTATTGAAATATACAGTTCAAAACATGTCATGTGATATGATTAACAATATCAGTAGACTACTACTGTTTGTAATATGACTCATAGATCTTTTTATATTATCCTCCTACACCTGATTCCTATGTTCACACAAATGTGTGTATAAACATATACAGTATGTACTGTAGAAGGTTAAAAGTATTCATCTGCAGTTGCCCATCAGGTGCTATATGATTAATGCTGAGGAAGTAGGTTGAAAAAGCAGTAAGAGGTTTTGTAAGGGGCAAGAGAGCTCTGTGTAACTGAGTCTGCTGCTCAGACTGGGAAAGCCTTTGTTGGCCTGAACGTACTCTATCTATCTATCTATCTATCTATCTCTAATCTATCTAATCTATATAATCTATCTATCCTTTCTATTCTAGCTATCTAT
>WMED01019637.1:0-12373 GCA_019650415.1 Pipa parva | reverse complement strand
ACTTTACAGCAGCTAGGTCTTATTTTCAGGGGAACATGGTACCAGTACGTTATATTTCTCGTACTGAAGCTAGGCCTTATTTTCAGGGGAACATGGTACCAGTATGTTATATTTCTCGTACTTTACTGCAGCTAGGTCTGATTTTCAGGGGAGGTCTTATATTTTTAAGCTTGGAAAAAATTGCACTAGGTCTTAATTTCATTGGATGTTTTATTTTTGAAGGGAAACAAAGTAGCAACACAAGAAAAAAAAAGCATTTGGAGTAACAGTTATCAGCTATTATTAGCCCATCCTCCTTTTACCCCTGTATAGGTTGTTACTTGTGTGCAATAGTTAAATTACTAAGCAACTTTTCACTCTGAGCTGTTTTACGCTGTTTTTCCCCAGTTTCTCAGTCTTTGAGAGCTGCCTTGCACTAAGTTTAATGAAGTAAATGAAACTGAAGGTGAATCTTAATTGTTTTCAGGAGGTGGGAGCGTGCTCAGTTAGAGGTGTACCACCTTGCACCAGCAACCCTTTGTGTTTTTTTGTTTAGTATGCCTCAGTGCTTTTAGAGGTGTAACGGGCTCTTGGTATGCTATAGTGCCATTAGTGGTGACTCAGTTCCCGTGGTACCCCTTGTGTGTTCCCTGAAGTGAACATAATAATGAAGATATTTCAGATAGTAAGGAACAATACCAGGCGTTTTGAAATGAGGGAAGCCCACAGGGGTGTAATATTGTAGATCAGGTAAATGGGCAACAGATATAAAATATTTGTAGTTAGCAGGTTTCATTTGATACTTATTACTTTTTTTATTGCTCTGAAACTAAATGGCACTTCCTTACCTGTACACAGTGCTTGTGCATAAAAATGAGGTAGGAAAGCAGTCTGAGTGAGAAGCATGCCCACCACTGAGAGGGCTGCAGAGGCTAGCCCTACTCCACTGGTAGACAAGCTTCTCTCTCAAACTGCTGTCTTCTGCTCCATGGATTTCTCGGAAAAACAGGTGCCTCGAGGGCTGCAGATAACAGCCTTATGGGCACATGTGGCCCCCTGTGTGTTTGTTTGAGACCCCTGTTATAGATACTATACTGAAGGAATGGTAATAATTTTACTGTTTTAGGCACTGTTCCCACTCCAACATGTAATGAATGAAAGAATATCTGGTGATAGATGGAATTAGTCATTACTTGGTTATTTGGAAAATATTTGTTTTATTTAACACAAACTAAGGTCCTAGATCATAATTCTGCACAAGGAACCATGGACCTCTAGAAATGACACTTAACACTAACCTTGTTATGGAATATTGGTCAGAAGGAAGAGCTTTATACCATGGGAAGACATTTATACCATGGGAAGACCTTTATTCTATGCCAAAGCCAACATTTGGTTGCAAAATATTGATGTTTAAAGAAATTGCAGCAGCTTTTTTACATTTTTGTGAAATGTTGTCACTGACCTAACAGAGAATCCTATAGTCAATCAGAAGTTATTTATGTTGTTTAAGTTTTAGAATAAACAGAAAATGATTCATGTCACATAAAACAGTACAGGGACAAAAGAACAAAAAGATAAATAATGAAAAAGAATCATGAATTAAAAATCAAGCTTCAGAATAATTGATTTTCTGGCTCCCAAGGAGCTAAAAAGACTTCACGTACAGTCAAATTAATTTTCTTGACTTCCGCAGCAATAATCCCAACTAGCACCATGGGAAAAATCTTTTTAATATGATGTCTTTGGGTAATTAAAGACTAAAACTAAGAAAGCAGAATTCTTAAGGGTAGTTGTATTTACAGAAAACTGTGCGGTAAATAATCTTTAGTGATGTGCTCATTGATCTTAATTATTAAATTATTGCTAAGTAGTTTTAGAAAAAACAGTGTGATCCAGAGTGATAGAACCAATCACAGAAGATACAGCAACACAGTACCATAGTAAGCAAGGTTTTCAATAGGCATGAACTCAAGTTTTAACTTTTGTAAACCCATTTCCATTTTGAGCTAGAGAAATGTAGACCCTTTTTAAACCTGACCAAGGAATCTTTTATCAACAGCTTTGAAATTCCACAACTTAGTTGTCCTTATAGTACATAATCCTTTCCTGCGCTGCTGGTAGAACATCATCTTTTACCAGATGTTTCTCTATCATCTACCCATTCCTAGGGGGGGAAAAAGGGTGAGATGAATGGATTGTTCACTGGGTTTATACATATTATACATATACTATATATACTAGTTAGGTTAGAGTAGTTGTGTTAGTCCACAGATGGAAAAAAAAGATGGTTATTGTGATATTCAGTGATACTTTTTTTTTTATTGAACTAACATTCAGTTTAGTTACACAAGCTTACAAGAGGTCTGTCC
Source organism: Pipa parva (assembly GCA_019650415.1). NCBI lineage: Eukaryota > Metazoa > Chordata > Amphibia > Anura > Pipidae > Pipa > Pipa parva. The sequence goes on along the minus strand of WMED01019637.1, from coordinate 10,022 downwards.
TCCCTTTATCAAGTCTATAGCAAAACTCAATCCAATAGAAAAAGTATCACCAAATATCACAACACTCATTTTTTTATATTTATACAATGGGTTTTTGAGCTTTAATAAACCTGAGCTGCTACTGAAGAGTTTCTTCAAATACAATGCACCATTGTGCTCAACTATACTCTTCCTCTGTCAGAGTGCAAAAAAGTCTGTAAATATGGTCCACAGATGGTTGTGAAGAGGGTGGCTTCCATATCTTCTTATGTAAACAGGTATCCAGGTTGCAGGAGAGATTTTCAGAGGAAGATCAAAAAATGCATTCTCTTTCTTCCTACCAGGTAGCTCAGCTAGCAATAATACTTTAGTTATAGACTGTAAAGTAATATTTAGAGCTAAATTTGGCAATCCCTGACTACTGTCATTGTAAAAATGTCAGGAATAAAAGAAAAGCAATTGGACTGAGGAGCATACATGATATTGATACAAGATTAGACAAAACATCTTTAAAAATTCATACCTTTCTGGCATAATGATGTGATCACAATCTATTTATAACTTCAATCCATACGCGTTTTTGAGACACTGAGCCGCTGTGCCTGTTTTCTCCACGGTGTGTGCTCGTCTTGCATCATTGTGCTGGTGTAAATTTTAAGCAATGCTGTACATGTGCATGGATTTCATGAAAATTTGCAGGCATGTAGTTTCGGAGGTGAAAATAAAACTATTTACAGCTATGTGGTGGCAGGCAACTGTGATATAGACACTACCTGCAGGTTAATAAAATAAAAATGCTTCAGATTCCAGAACTCTTTATTTTGAATGTGTTAGGAAATCATCTTGCCGTGTTTTCTGTCTTCTCCTTCAACTGGTAACCTTCTGCACTCCAGGAACCTTCAATTGGTAACCTTCTGCACTCCAGGAACCACCCATAACACTGCTTAATTTGAGCTCTGTTTTCTGGGTGTGCCGTCACATAGCTTGGTGTTGACCTGCACCCCTGTAACTTGTTCGCACAAGGTGGTTCCTCTTTCTCATTATCTTGGCCAATAAATATGAGGTCATTCTCTTCAGTCTTTGCCCAAGCTGGCCAGTTTTTAGTTTTATCATACAAAAGTAGTTAGACAGCAGAGTTACATCTATAGGAAGTACACAAGAAATACAGTATGTTTAAAGCTTAAATAGGCTCAGGACATTCAAAAGTAATTGACAAATCTCAAATAGCAACTGACGAGACATTTGGATATATCATTGGAAATTCAAGTAACGATTCTACTTCAGTCTCCCATTTTTTGATAATATGAGTTTGATTATTGATGTATTTCTGCTGGTAGCTGTGCTTGCATTACGTAGCTGCTTACTTTTAAATCCGGAAATCTCAGAATGTTATTCAAAAATGATTTGTAAGCTGGGTCAATGACAGCAAGTAAATCATTCCAGTCTAGATGGTGTTCAAGAGCATGCATAGAAGGTTGAAATGCATGAACAAACCTTTATTGTCAAGTGAAGAATATGACATTTACTTTAAGCAATAAGGTTGCCATAACAACTGAATTCCATTTAATTCACCTAATAAGCACCAAAACTGAGTAGGTGTTTAAACGTTTAACAGTTCGTTTTGCAGTGTGCCTTTTAAGTGCACATCTCTGGAAAATGATAAAATAAATGAGTAGAAAACTGGTTAGGGCAGTGCTGCAACATTATAAACATAGCACAGGATTGTACACCTCTATGGCCCATTATCTCTTTCTCCTACATATACCCTTCCACATTGTTCTCTACCTACTCTATCTCTTATCTCCCTCTCCGTGTGCATATGTTTGGTGCTGAGCTTAAAGGAAACAGAAGAGAGCTCTACTGGTGATATATTTTGTGATATAGAAGAGCAGATGGTATGTTTTCACCTTTTCATTTATTAAAGTGTAAATAAATGCAAAAAAGAAAATACAAGTTATATTATTTTAAAGTTCTTAGAAAATCAAAATTCATCTTTATTTTTTTAAATGCCTCTTTTTGTTTTGCAAAAATAAAGCAAATCCTACATAAATAATGGATCCCTTATCCATTTTCCTTTTTTAGCATACTTTATCCCCATTTACTGTACATTTTTTTGCATGTATTTTCTGCATGGATATCCTATATCCCTACAACACATGATGAACTGCTGCTCCCTGTATCTCTAAAAAGGTAGGTTTGGAATCCCTTCAAATATGCAACATACCTCACCTTCGTGCTTCCCCCCGCATCAGTCTGCAAGGGAAATCTGCCGTCAGCTGCATGCTGCTCCCAAAATTAAACTGGCATGTGTAATGACTTCAGGCATGTGTGCACACCAAGGGTTTAAAGGGTCAACATCATCTATGGGTAGAACTTAGATCATCATGGCATGAGGCAGGTGTTCTCTATGTGTCAGAATAAAAAAAAAACTAATGTGCCCTAGCCATAACAAATATACTAAAATTACATTGTCTGCCATCTTAAACTTCTATATTATGAAGCAGCAAATCAGTGCCTTGTGAAAGGAAGGAAGGCTCAGACTGGACTAGAACAGACAGGAATCACAAACATGGCAGGAAACACAATAAGGAGTTACCATGGGAACTGGGATGCCTTGGTGAACTCAGAGCCCGTTACGCCACCAGGTGTACTAGACGTGGGAACAGGAACTAGATGCAGGACACACGGAACAAGGTGGAACACCACTGGGAAGTGCCAGGTGAATAAGTACAAGAACAGATGTGGGTACAGACTCAGGAACCAATGCAGATCCAGGAACAGGATGCCAAGGGAACTGGGCAACCATAAACAAAAACAGAAGCGACCCATGCCCATATGCCAGAAACAGATACAGATACCGGATACTCAGGATTCGGATACCAGATACTCAGGACTCGGATACCGAATACTCAGGACTCGGATACCGGATACTCAGGACTCGGATACCGGATACTGGATACTCAGGACTCGGATACAGGTGCAGGTACAGATTCAGACTCAGACTCAGGTGCAAGTGCAGACTCAGACTCAGGTGCACGTGCAGACTCAGACTCAGGTGCACGTGCAGACTCAGACTCAGGTGCACGTGCAGACTCAGGTAATTCATCAAGCAGTGAAGTGAGCTACGATGCGTTCGGCTCACTTCGCTAATAGTAGTATGCGCATGCTAATATCCTGTACGCGGACATTAGCATGCACATTAAAGGGATTCCCGTCTCTGTGAGAACAAAAGAGTTGCCTCACCGAGACGGGAATCCCTTTAATGCGCATGCTGATGTCCGCGTACAGGACATCAGCATGCACATACTACTTTTAGCGAAGTGAGCCGAATGCATCGTAGCTCACTTCGCTGCTTGGTGAATTACCCCTTCAGTCTCAGGTGCAAGTGCAGACTCAGACTCAGGTTCAAGTGCAGACTCAGACTCAGGTGCAGAGTGCAAAAGAGGTGATAGTGGATCCTCAATACCACAGTGGTAGTTGGCACTGGTTAGCACTGAGGCACAGAGTCTAAGGAGGGTCAGGTCTTTACCCTGAAACCCCCGCAAGGGGGTATGGCCTTTGTGGAAGACAACTCCCAGGTCATGGCCCTCAGAGTAACCCCCCCACTGGTGGCAGCTGGATAGACTCACATGGTACTCAGACGGATACTTGGAACAGCAGAACTATAATGTGGAAAGCTTAGAAGTGCAGTATAACAGATCAGTCACTTACAGAAATCCTGGGTACATGTTGAACTATAACACACAGCACCCATTAGTAGCAGCTCAGAAACAATGTAGACACTGCATGGACACAGTTCACAAACAAGGATAGGGTCAGATGCTGCAAACTGGTTGGTGCTGAACTTGACAGAAACTGAAGGTGCAAGCTGTAAAGAGACTAACTGAAGAGCTGACACTCCACCGAACAGGATACTTGAAAACAGGGACACAATCAGAACATAAATGACATGAACATATCCCTTTAATGCAGACATGAAACTGGACAAAACTTGATGCAGGATACAAACAGGATCCTTCCTTCCACTGGTGATGTTAATTAGTTAACGATCAAGCTCTGCGGAAGGCTGTGATTAGCTTTTGAATTTTCTGCCACTGATGTCATCTGTTATGTCAGCAGCACTGGATTGGCTGATCCAGCCTGGAAGTGCTGGGGAGAGCTGTGGCTCTGCAGCACCTGCCAACATTCAGCTGGCAGAAATAATGAGCAGTGTGCGCATGCAAGCACTGCTTGTTAAACATTGGCTGTAGTACTAGTTTAAGGACCTGCTGGTGCTAGTATCTCACTTCCACCATATTAGATTCTCATTAATATACTAATGAACCCTGACACTGGGGAATGTCAGTGGTCCATTAAACTGTAAATATAAATGAAGCGTGCTGGTTTTCACACATGCTCTGTAAGAAGTCAATGTCCAAGACTATCTTTCTCAGCATGTGGTGAAGTTGAAATGCTACAAATGCTGTCATGTACCTGTAAAATAATGCAATGCAGAAGAAGCAGAAATAATCAAGTAGGTGACTCAGAAGGGAAAGAATGTGGGTTTATTGTGTTGATGGCATGCAGTCTAAATGAACAAATGGGATTTACTGTATTAAGAGACTTTAGGTCTTCTTCATGCTTCAAAAATGGCCAGGAATTCATTTAAACATTCTAGCCCCTTTTCAGCAGACACCCAAAGGGGCAGTAGTCATACATGGGAGGAGTAATTGAAAAAGGAAGCCTTACCAAAGATAGAATATCTGGGGTAGGAAAACATTTACAGGGGAAGAGTACCTGGGGCAGATCCTATTCAGAGGAAGAGTAAAACTGAGGCAAATACTGACAATTTAAAATGGTAGAAGTTACATTAATCCCAGGTGTCCTGCAGTGAGTGCCCAAAGATTTAGCAATCCATGGTGGATTGTACTTAAGTCACAAATTGCCACAAATTCACACATCTATGTAACAATTTACACTTTGATACAGTAGCTATATTCTTTAGGGGACATTCCATATTACTCTATAATAATTGGGCAGGTACCAAAGTTAATCATTTACTACTTTCATATGGAATAGTCCTTTATTTTGTCCTAAAATCTTGATTCTGATTTTCTACAGCTATGAAGTTTGGGTGTGTAATTGCCATTATCTATGAATGACAAATAAGCACTCTTTATAAAACATAATTGTATTTGACAGTGTTGTAACTACAGGGTATTATGATGTACAATTGCACAAGGTCCTTGGGACCTATGGGAGCCCTCAGTCTGCAGGAAAATGATGAAACATATGTAGACTTATTTTGACTGTGTTTCCACAATCCTCTGAGGTCACTTTGAAGAGGAAGGGTACAGTACATAGTTATGGTAATGGGCACCACTTAGAAATTGGGAAATTTTCAAAATAGTTTGTAGACTTACAGTATCAAAAGGTGGAAAAGTTAGTCTCATTTAACACTGGATTCTACAGGAATGTGACACCATGTGTTTCTATCTGATTTGCTTTCTGATGACCTCAGCCATTTATAACCTCTTTCGGTTACCTCAACTAAAATTACATCACTCTATAGATGACTGAGATTTTCCCTGTTTTAAAAATACTGTGCTGCAGTACCTATTTTCAGTTAGTAGACGGCCGCTTAACACAACATTACTTAGTAGAAAATGCTACTAAAATGATTTATTAGTATGAATTAACTAATGAAAAATCCCACAAGCAAAAGACTTTAAATGAACAGGGACCATTAGATTAAGAAATTGGTTGTTACTTGTGTTTGATTTAGATTAAATTTTACTCCAGAACACATGTGCCTGAAGTTATTCTATAGGTAGTGGACGAATAAGAATGTATTTCTCTTACCAGCCTTTGTTTATTAAAGGTACAGTCTGGTAAAAAAAAAAAAAACACATTTATTTATTTATGCTAATTACCACATTATTAAATACAAATCAATTTAAAAAAAAAAAAGTTAAAATTCTTACCTGTAAAGAAGTGCTAGACAGCACGAGAGCACTTTCATGTTGCATACTCCATCTTCAGACTTTGCTGGCGACTCTACGGCGTCTGAATCAGTCGATACCTCGCAGGAGCGCATTTCTCTCCAGCTGCGCTCCTAGTGAAGCCCCGCATTTCCTATAAGTCACATGGGAGAGCGTGCACCTCTTCCAGGAAGCACGCATTGATCACAAGGGATTGCCTGATTCGGACATCGTAGAGTCACCGGCAGAGTCTGAAGAAGGAGTATGCAAAACGGAAGTGCTGTATAGCACTTCATTACAGGTAAGAATTTTAGCTTTAAGAAAAAAAAAGATAATAAATTGTATTTAATAACCTGTGGTAATTATCATAAATAAATGTGTTTTTTTTATTTTTTTCCTTTCAATAGTCAAAAGATAAAAATCTCATCAGAATCTCACTGGTTAAAAATGACAACCCCCTATACAGCATGGAAATATCTGTACGATACTAAAAGGTTGCTCGTATCTGTCTGAGTCATTTAAATAGAATATTATGAAGATTATAAATAGAACTTGTATTTCCTTCAACATTGTCATTTAATTACAATTTCCTTGTAAGAACTAGTCACATTTAAAACACATTTCATCTTCTCCTTTTGATTTAGTATTTTTCTACGCATTAGTTTCTACCCACACTCAGAAAAAAAGCGAATTGCAATAATAAAGACCAGTGGTAATCAAAGCAATAATGAAATGAAAGGAAGGAATCATATTTAAAGGAATCTCATGCTTATTGCAGAGCTTGTTAAAATCAAATTACTACTGTTTAAATAAAGAACACACATCTAATTATTGTTAGATGTACTGTAATTGTTATAGAATGACTATTTAAAAAGGCAAATCTAAGCTTTCTTGAATCAAAGGAAACAACCTGTTCCATCTATTATTTTTTAAAGCACATATTACTTGAATTAAAACACATTTACTGAATGTAAATTTAAATCCAAGGGGCTATATGCATTATAAAGCATTCTTCCAGTATTCCACTGTGCATGTCAAGTTGTGAGTATTTCGGCAATTTATTGCTTGCATGAGATAATGATATGAAGTTTGAGATGCCTAGCTAAGAAACCAAAAAAATAAAATCAACCTTTCTGGCTTCACAATATTTTTATCCCATGCCTGACAATCTGTGTCAGCCATCTGTACAGTGCACAAGGCCACAGTGAGTTAGATTAATAATACAGGAAACCTAGTTACCTACTCTGCGTAGTATCTCTGCAAGCTGTCCAGCAACATCACAGAGCAGTGACACACAACACTATGCTCCTTATTCATTATCAGGGATCCTCTGTTGACAAATTCACAGCAATTGTCACATGTTCTCTAAAATTCTTACTGGAGAGGCACTCCAGGTGAGGGTCTCATAAAGACAATCTCTCAAATCTCTTTTTCCTTCACTCTCTCTACTTTTATATTTCTGTAGCTGACAGAAGCTGCTGGTACAAATAATAAAAAATTGAATATACATAACTTCCGAAAGAATGGTGAAACGGGTCCGCAGGTGCCAATAACAGTTTAAAGAATAGTTATATATATTCTCAAACTTTTATCTAAGCTGCTCACTAGGTATCATACAATCAGAGATGCGGCAGGCATAAAGAGTAAGTGACACATGAAGTTTCTATTAAAAAGTAGTGAAGTTAGTCTTTATAAAAATTCATTACAATTCCTTTTTTCAGTTGAGTACATACTACAAACTGGAACTAAAATATTATGTTTCCACAGCTTAGTTAAGTAATGGAAACATAATATTCTACTTCCAGTTTGTAATACTGTATGTACTCAACTGAAAAAGGAATTGCAAAGTCTAAAATAAATTGCACATATCTTGGTTATAAACTTGTATATTTTTTTATTCTTTTTGTCCCTGAGTCAATATATTTTCCATACTAAAATTCTGCCGAGATGATTGATTCTCTATTAGTTAAATATAGCAAACAAAATAATTCCTACTTACCTACTAAGCGTCATAGGATTTATCATTTGAAATTTTTTTCTTTCTGAAATATGTAATAATCTCTCAGTAAGTGATATGAAAAAGACCTCAGGGAAAGGCCAGACATACGCACACCTCTCATTGTGTGACATCCAGGATATACCACCCGGAAACATGGTAAAAATTAATGTGCCCGTTTATATACTGGTAGGGAGAATGTTAAGGAGTCAATAAATATTTTATGAGAGTTTTCTCTTGGGAATATTGTTCATGTAGCATTCTTGACACAGGGAAGGGATGGAGGTCACATAATGAGGATGTACTGTATATATTATATCCTTGACGGCAACATTTAGACATTTTAGAGATTATTTCAATTAGGCTTCAGAGCTCATATCCTTTAGCTTATTAACTGGAGTAGGATAACTCTTAGTGAAGATGAATATGCTCTGCACATAGAGTAGAGTAGATCTAAGTGAGGTTTGCTTAAAAGACATGAAACAGGGCAATTTAGTCTTTTGGGGAGTGTCATTAGACTAGCTGTCTGAGTCAAGGTTGAGCACAGCTGAGTCCCCAATGCAGGGAATACAATTGTTTAATGCAGGGAAAGGTAGAAGCTCAGGTAAGAGTATATTCTTCCCTGTAATGGCTCCCTCCTATGTATAACCAAGGGACATGAACATATCTGAAGATGCTGTAAAACACTTATATGATACATATCTTGAAGTTTTGCTAATAACTGTTCGAACATGAATGACTTTAGCTGATGAACAATATGGCTAGTAAAGAATTAATTGTTTTTATTGTTAAATTATTTCAGCTCCCATGTGAGCTTACTAGAGCACTTCCATAGAGAGGACGCTCCACCCCAGCAGCTTCTGGCTGGTGCAGGCAGTGGCACTCTCTAGTGCAGTAGCGGCTCTGGCCCTATTGGCACCCTAGGCAGCCTCCCCCAGCGCCCCCTCCCCATCCCATGCCACCTCCTCTTGACCCCCACTCACCTCCAACGTTGCTAGTAAAAAAAAATGCATGCGAGCGCCCCCCTGGACAACCGGAGCCCCTAGAATCTGCCTATGTGGCCTAATGGGAGAGCCGGCCCTGCTCTAGTGTATAGAATGTATGATCCAATCCCTGTAACTAGCAGGTTTTGCAAATGCATTTGTACATATTGTTTATGTGATGTCTGCTTTCACATAAACATAAGTGCTTTTTTTAAAGCATCCCAGCTCTGATTATGACACATTCTCAGCCTTGTCTATATTCTCTGCGATATTTCTCAAATATCTGACACTTGAAGATAAATACCTTAAAGTACATTACTATGATGGTGTTAGGAGATTGAAAACAGCACTGTGGTGTTTTTCTTCAAGACAGTTTAAAGACTGCCAATTTTAGGTTAAGCCCATAGGATCTTATTTCCTCCGCATTGCTTTCCTGAGACTTCTTTATGTCATAACTACATAGCTGCCCTTTAATAAAACTGTCATAGACATGCTGCCTCTGTAACCATCAGCTTGCCTTTATAGGGAATTCTTATTTATTTATTTATTTTTTTTGGATTCAATTCATGAGAGATGGATTGATAAAATAGAACTTTTTATATTGTTATTTAAATTCCCATATTTAAAAAAGAAAAAAAAAAAAACATAAAAGCATTTTGAAAAGAGTTGGTGAATAGAACTATTATTTGACCACAATAAATACATTAAATACATTGTTGATGATACTGTATGTACAGATATAATTAAGCCAGTGATGTAAAGGTACCATTTCTTAAAAGTTCTTCTAATAATGTCTCCATATACTATATATATATATATATATATATATATATATATATATATATATATATATATATATATATATATATATATATATATATATATATTGTTAAGGCTTTATTCGTTTGTTTTTAGCCATTACTCTAGGCCAGGGGTAGGCAAACCGTGGATCTGGAGCCGCATGTGGCTCTTCATCCTCCTTGTTGTGGCTCCCTTCTGCCTTGATTGACAAATGAAAAAGAAAGAATAAAGGTTATTTATCAGTGTCATTTTGATTTATTTATTATTTTATTTTTGTTATTATTTTCTTCTGTTTGTTGTATT
>WMED01019636.1:0-12373 GCA_019650415.1 Pipa parva | reverse complement strand
GAGATTTGTTTTTTGTATCAATATATTTTTTGGGTTAAAGCACCATGTGCATTTTCTTTGTGCTTCCCTCCTAGAGATTTTTTTTTTCTGCTTTATTCTATGTCTTTAACTGATAACTGTATTGTTCAAATGTAAAGCCCTGTGTAACTAAGTAGTGCATTATTAATAAAAATATACATACCTACCTGCCATTTTATTTATAAGCTTAAAAGACTAGTAAGATGGCTATGCATTAGCATAGCAGATTTAAATACAGCAGTTGTATAAATGTTAGCTTTTGAGTATAATTAATTGAAGGAGAACTATAATAATATATATATGTACTTACCTGATGGATCTAGTGGCAGAACACTAAGTATATTGTTGCTAGATTAGCTTTCACTTCAAGATCCTCAGCCCAGGATCTCGAGATGAAAACGTGTACCGGTGTGGATCGGGAAGTGAAACCGTGTACCGGTGTGGATCGGGAAGTGAAACCGTGTACCGGTGTGGATCGGGAAGTGAAACCGTGTACCGGTGTGGATCGGGAAGTGAAACCGTGTACCGGTGTGGATCGGGAAGTGAAACCGTGTACCGGTGTGGATCGGTAAGTGAAACCGTGTACCGGTGTGGATCGGTAAGTGAAACCGTGTACCGGTGTGGATCGGGAAGTGAAAACGTGTACCAGTGTGGATCGGGAAGTGAAAACGTGTACCGGTGTGGATCGGGAAATGAAAACGTGGACTGCATACCCGTGTACGTGTACCAGTGTGAATCGGGAAATGAAAACGTGGACTGCATACCCGTGTACGTGTACCAGTGTGAATCATGAGATGAAAATGTGTACTGCATATCCGTGTATGTGTATTGTGAAATCATGAGATGAGAATGTGTACCAATGTGGATCGTGCCATGAAAGCTGATCTAGTAGAAGTACACTTAGTGTACTGCTGATAGATCCATCAGGTAAGTTTAGCTAAATGTCATACTTTAGAATTTGTGGAAGCACAGACTGAATATATAGTAACTATAAATACGTTTAAGGCATTTTCATTTTTTACAGCAGATCTATCAGGCACAATCAACTGTATGGGAAATCTGAGATTACCACTCAAAATGTTCACTTCAGTAAAAGGTTAAATTCATACGGCACCCAAGATCCCCTGCTATACTTCCCATAACAGAGCAAAAAAAATTTGCTTTTGGTTTATTTTACCTTATTTCTGATCTGTCCACTTCTTCTCTGCACCTCTGAAGAACATCAATAACTGCCTGAAATGGTCTTTTTGACTTTAAGTCAGGGAAACCTTGAAGACACTATTAAGGTAGAAATAAATATTGATTGTGTGTGAAGCATAAGGTTCAGCCATAGTACATTTTATAAAAAAGGTAATTATGAGGTTAACAAAACATGTAGATTGTTAATTGTGCAAGGACAACAAATGTATCAAATTTGGCATCTGGTGCCCTAAAGTTCCACATTCCTGTTATATCATACATTTTACTTGGGTAATAAACTTGTGATTTATCTTGTGACTGTGAGCTATAATGATTCTCACCCATATAATGAAAGAACTAGCCAATCCATGAATGTACTAATAGAAGTAGCCAATGACTTTCATGTATTCTAAATTATAATGAACCAGTTTTACATGCTTTGTATTCCTGTAAATAAACAATAATTTCCTCAATGAGTTGGGAGCGCTATCCTGGAGGAGTCTCAATACTGAACTTGGTGTCAGTGTGAGTTTCTCGTATCCTGCTGCAGAGGGTACTAATCCAGAGGTATTATACAAGTTAGGCTAACGTTACCTACAGCATACATGAGGTTTATCCTGAAGTAAATACCCTTAACAACACTAATGGAAATACAAATATATGTTGAAAAGTAATTTAAAAAAGTTAATGACGACTTTGCCCTATTTGGCCTTCACACCAGGGCAACAATTACAAACACAAAACCGTAAATCATATTAGCTGGCATGCAGAAAACTTTTTAACTATTTCACAGTAAGGTGGATATTGGTTACACAACTTGTATGAAAATTTGTGTAAAAGATTTCAGGCGTTCGTGCATTATAGCATTAATGCTGTGTAGATGTTATACCTTGCCCAGTAAAATGGTGTGTGTCTTTAGAAGTGTCTGCATCGCTGAATCCTGAGCATTCTCATCCATTAACACATGTTCTATAAACAAGGACATAGAAAACACACTGTTCCACTCCGTTCTGCAAAAAAAAAAAAAAATTCAAAATGTGTTGACAGAATATCAATAAAACTTTTTTAAAGAAAGGAAACAAAAATTCAAGAAAGCTTCAAAACAAGTTTTATTCATTTTAACAAAATAAATTTCCTATGGAAACATTTGACTTAGGACAGCAGTCGGCGATGTATGGCTCTTTAGCCTCCTTGTTGTGGCTCAAAGCGCACCTCCAAAGCCCCGCTCATGACCTCAGACACCTCTTCTGATTGGCTGTCAGCAGGTCATGTGCAGAAGTGCGCTCCTCCCCCTTTGCGGTTCACAAAAAAGTTTTCACCGCTGGAGAAGGGAGTGAAATGGCTCCCTCCTCATTTAACTTTCCCGACCCCTGCCTTAGGAGTTCACAGTACTCACTTTGATCTAAAACATACAGAGGCAGATTATCCAATTAATTATAAACTATATCAAGGTATATGTAATAGAACTGGACGAGTTGAGCCGTTTGCAAAATAAAATAAAATAAAATAAAAATTTAAAAAAGGGTTTCTTTGTTCAACGCAAAAACCATATGAAATGGACATACTGTATCCCTTCCAATACTTGTCAAAGTTCATTTTGTAAAGTAAACATAGGAATTCATCAACAAGAGCAAATTTTACAGAGGTCTACTAACCCATGGCAACCAGAGATTGGTTTTCATAATTTTAGCTCCCTTCAACAACTGAATGCTAACAGGTTGCTATAGATTAACTCTGTAAACAAATGACACATTGAGGAACTCCTCTAAATACAAATGTATTCCACAAGTAAATATAACTGTGCATTTGTTGGTTCTCTACCAACAGTTCTTCTTAAAACATTCACTAATATGCTGACAATATAGACAACCTGTACCAGTTTTTGTATATTTACAGTTTTTGTTGTTTTGGAATTATGTACATTTTTTGTCCAGCGCCTGTGTTTGCTGGATCAGTGAGTCTATTAACCAGTCACGAATGACAGACTGGAGGAAAAATGCACAGGGTCACAGAAAGATACATAAAAAAGCAAATAAGATTGAATAATAATGTCAAAGTGACCCTGAACAATCTCAACCCATCAATGTTTTGTCCTCGGAAAGGGGAGCTAAAGTCACAGGGTAGCAGGCATGCAGAGTATTTAGTGAAACCCCCATTCAGTAAGCTAACCTGTTTACCTAAGGTCTGCTAGAGTTCTTCATTTTAGTGTAGTAGTATAGAGAGAAGCAGGCTTGGACCGACCCCTCCATCTCTGATCCAGCATTGCTGAGTAAGCAGCACTGATAGACTCAGCGCAATCTACACATGCACAGTTAGGTGCTGTGCCATAGACATAGCAGAAACAGAAGAAGAGGGATAACCCTAAAACACTCCAATGCTAGCACTATGAAATGAAAAACATGCTTGGCTGCAGGGTAAGCCCCATTTCTGTCACAAAGGGCTGATTTAGCTAAGCACTAAGCGATGCCATCCAGGCTATGGCTTTAGCTGACCTTAAATTAACTAGTCTTTTTGTAATGTATTATTTAAAAATAACTATTTAAAATATACTGAGAACTTTCCTGCACACAGCATGAAAGTCACACACCCTACATATTTGTAGTAAGAAAGTAAATGTGTTGCAGCGTGTCAGTATAATTGACAGCAGCAGATAATAGCAGATAAAACAGCATCTTCTCTTGAGCTCTATTGTCCAGCAAGAGCTGCACTACTTGTGGAGGTCTTCCATATAAACATAATGTGATTCACACTGCAATCTGCAAGCAAGCCAGCAAAAAGCGTGGTCACTGCTAGTGCCCAACAGTTACATTTGCTGGGGTTGGTAATGACGTGGCTGGACATGTCACACGAGAACTGTCCATGGATGCTCCTGATGTCAGCAGTCAAATTGTGAAGGGGTTTTCAGTGAGAGTGACATTCTTGTACATCTCCCTCTCAGCTTATATGTGAGCATGGGACAACGTATAGCGGAATAAGAATGTTTCCACCAGGAAATGCCTGTATGCAATTTATCACTGTTAAAAAAAAAAAATCTCAACAACTGATGTAGGTAATGAAAAAAAACTAGGTTTAACATTTTACTGGTGCAATGAACAAGATGTAAGTCAATAGATTATGGTTTTCTGTAGTGCTGTCAGGTTCACTTCAAGAAATATAAGCCCACATTCCAAGTACACCCTTAACTTTATAGTTTCATCTAAAAAAGGGTAAAAAGAACAAAGTCAAATGTATTAATCATACACAAGCTCACAAGAAAGTGAAAAACTAAATACCTTTATAAATGGAAGGTACTTGTTCTTTAACTGCACTGATCACGTGTGGCTTTTTGACTTTCACATACCTTATATCGTTGATTGCCTGCTTGCACAAAGGACTGTAGCCCTGTAGGTAGTTTTCTGAACAGATGACTTCAATTGGCACTTGTACGTTTTTCACTGTATGCAACCACTCCTGTGGGCTTGGCTCCAACACAGTGTTTTTTAGAATCTCTAAACAGGCAATGCCAGTAAATACATCAAGAGCCTGGAATCATATTATAATGTTAGTTTTTATGTACAATAACTGGATACAGAGAAAATAATAAAAATAATTAACACATAATACAAAGTATGCAAACTTAGCCTATTTTACAGTACTGAGAATAGGGTTGGTACCAGTCCAGGTATAGTGTCTGGCTTTCAAATCCCCTAAAACATGGATAGCTGAGGTACATAGAGCCCCACTGCTGCAGCAGGTATTCTGCCTCCTTCCTTATCCTGGAGCATGCAGTAGCCTGGGAAACTGGGTAATTAAAGGAAATATAGGAAGGTGGTGTGGCTCGCTGCAAATCCCCAAAAAATGCAAACTTTGCGTGCAGCAATTGGGGTGCACAAAAATGCCTGGGAATCCAATAGAAAGGACGTTGTGCACTCCCAATAAAATTTAAAACAAAAATTTATTGCTATGAAGTCATAAAAGCAGGAACATTCAGTGAAGGTAACAAATTAAAAACAAAAAGAAACGCTTAGGTGCCCCTTGACGTGTTTCGTGCAATAGCACTTAATCATAAGTGATGATGATTAAGTCATATGATTAAGTGCTATTGCACGAAACGCGTCAAGGGGCACCTAAGCGTTTCTTTTTGTTTTTAATTTGTTACCTTCACTGAATGTTCCTGCTTTTATGACTTCATAGCAATAAATTTTTGTTTTAAATTTTATTGGGAGTGCACAACGTTCTTTCTATTGGGTAATTAAAGGACCCTAAATTATATTTGTAGCTACCTTGGCTACCCTGTATGCTGGGAAGGATTTTCAAATTGCAGGAATTTTTTTTTGTCTCTTCTTTTAAACTATAAAAAAATGAATATACACCCTATTTAACATGTAGCAAATTGATCAATGGATAACTCGGTATTTCATGTATTAATGCATTTTTGTATGAAAACAAGATGAGAAAAATGGGCAGTGGTGTTGCAGTAGATGCAATATGCTTAGATATTGCAAAGACTTTATATTACCCAACTCAGGGCTGTCCAATGGAAGACCTGGAGGCCAAATTCCAAGCCCAGCCTGCCCAAAACTCCACCCACTTAAACACTACGAGTCTGACCCTATCATTTTAACAGGATCTGGTTAAAGTACGTGGATACAACTGATTTTTGTGCATTGTGAGATTAAGACACTAGTAACGGTCGACCAAATTCCAATAAAACTCCTATACACACTAGTAAAAACACTACAGAAAGAATGATATTACACTTGTAACCATTTCATAAATTTGATAATAAACTACAAAAAAAAAAAAAAAAAAAAAAAATGGTTGGTGTGCTTTTGATATCTTGAGCAGCAAAAAGAATTTCATTTTTATAAATCCAAAGTAAGCAGTATACTCATGGAATGCACATGCTGAAAAGGTTGTATTACAAACACAGTACAGTTCCGTAAGGTCTACTCTACCTGCCACAGTATGGCACACAGTTGTTTTTCACTACAAATGTTACCAATAAAGTTTTAACAGTGGGTCAATTACATTAACAAATCAGAAAATACTGAACATATATTAGTGTGATGATCCAGGAGCAGATGTATGGTTGCATAAAAATGTCTGCTGTATAAGCAAATATAACAATTCTGTATTAAGTATCTTTGTGTTATGTCATAAAGTGAGATATAAAGCACTGTCTATTCCAGATGTAGTCTTACCAGCCTGCTGTAAATGTTAATGTTATTTGACTTTTATAGTTGAAAACACTCCTTGGTTCCTCCAGGAACAGAATATATGGGGAATTGGATCTTAAGGACACAGTTTGCTTCATGCTGGGGGTTGGAGTTATGCAGAGGGTAAAATCATAGTACAATGGACAAGGTTTGGATTGGGGGCCTGGTTAGCAGACTAATGTTTACCCAGAATACTTTTGGATTTTTCCCAGAGACCCAGTATTTGCTTAGATAAAATCCAATAAATAAACAAACAAACGTTACACTGAAACCTTCTCTCAGGCAATTCCTTCCCAAGTGTTCTTCTCACATTAACGCTACACAAAATTTTATCCCACATCCTCTTTTCCAAAACCAAAATGGCAGCTTTTTAACAGAGAGATCATAACTGCTTATTTCAGTACAGGATAATTGTTTTATTCCCATTAGCTTCATTTTCTCCAAGAAATGATGCTACCAAGGATTGTGCAGTCATTTTTTGAGAGAACTTTATCTGTAACATATCAGAATTACTCATTTCACAGCCTTACCATCTGGTTGCACATGAAGGATTTCACTTCAGTCAGTTTTGCATCAAGTGTTTCTAGAACTATAGGATAAGTGGCCACAATTCTAGAGAATGTCTGCAGTCTGTGCTGAAATTGATTATAGGCAAGATGCACCCAAGGCAAAGTGAGTTCTTTGATCCCTTTACGTTCTATAAGCTCCGCAATACAGGACTGCAGTGCCAGTTCCATTAACTGAAACACAAACAATGTAATTATCAGGAAAAATCGGTGTATGAAAAGTAAAGCAAAGTAATTTCTCTGCACTCCAAAATCAGAAAAATCTCATAAACATTTATTATGACAGAAACACCAACATTTTGATGATGTCTTTTTGACATCTTTCTCAACCACTGTAAAAAAAAAATCACTATACACTATATACCACTCCGATATGTGTAACACATAGAGCTAAACAAAGAGTTCATTTGTACATTTCACACCAAGTACTTGTTTTGAACATAGTATTTTGTAAGCAGACTGGCCAGCATATTTACCACCACAAGATGTCAATATACAATTCAGCAATGTGTTATAAATTAAATACACTGTGAGATTGAGTTATACATGTACCGGTACAATATTTCCAAATACTTTTCCTGACAACTAATTCTCCTGCACTTGGTCATTTTTAGACATTAATATTTCCAGCTATAGTCGGGATACCATAGACAAAATCCCCATCAAAATCCATATTCCTCATTGGGGAGTAGCGAGGATCCTTCTTCCAATACCTGTTTTATCTGTGACCAATGGAGCATCGTTCTCTCTTTAAACTTCCTGGGTTCTGATTGTCATTCCGAGGAATGAGCAACAACGTACTTCGTTTTTACTGAACTGTAAGTCTTTATTACAATAAAACTTTTTTTTTGGCCTAAAAGGTACTCAGTGAACCCATTTGTGTCAAATTCAGCTGCTATGTGCCCTTACAGTATGCTGCTGGTTTAGCTACTCAATCAAAATAACTGCTTGAAATAAATCAACAACTGCTGCAGGAGAGGAGAGCATAGCTGGGAACTGTTTAGGAGCCTCTGTGTACAAAAAAGCAATACAAAAGAGGATGTCTGCTGAAGATGGGGAGGCATACTGAGCAGTTTTTTTCTACACAGCACAAGTTACTGAATGATGAGTGGGAAGTAGTAATAACATCATACCTCACTGGAGAAGCTTGACCTTTTTTTTTTTTGGAGTTGCAGGTTCACTTGCTGTAGTTGCTGGTTAACTTGACGCTGCTCTGCCATCTGCCCTAATTGCAAATTGCTGGTTTCTTGCTGGTTGCCATTTGACTCTTGTAAGCATGAATATTACATATTCATATTACATAAGCATGCTAGTTACGGAGACACATTTATCTCTTGAAGAACTGCATTTGCTTTCTGCTCCACTTGGGCAGAATAAATGCATTAAATATCTCTTCCCCCCACCTCCTAAGAAGAAGAATAGGAGCAGCACAGTATGGGGAAAGGGAGTGTTGGGGGAAGCGCACAATGGGATAAATAGGGGAAGTTGGGGACCGGTTCATATGGGGAAAAAGGAGGATGGGGCAGCACAGTATGGTGAAAGGGGGGTAGAAAGGAGCTTACAAATTGCTGAGGCATGGAGAATACTGCTGCAATGTATGGGGCACTGTGGGGGAAACTGCTACACTGTATGGGGTACTATGGGATTTTGCCTAGGACCCCATGTGCTCTTAATCTGGCTCTTTTTGGAATTTTTCCACCTTTTCTAACTCCCCAAAAGCAACTAACACAACAGCATGTTACAACCACACTCTTACATTATAAAATCACTCCACACTTTCTATTAAAAAAAACCTGTCTAATCTATCCTTCTGGAGAGAATCCACTAGAGGACAGTAGAGGATAACATATGAATGTGAAGTCTTGATAATTAAATAAAGGCCATTCAAATTGAAAAACTACAGCACATAAACCTACCTCTAGCTCTTTCTCAGAGGACAAGCTCATGGTCAGAAGGATGAAGTCTCTCTGATAACGTAACAGTAGCATTTGCCGCTCATTGTCCTGCCAGCGGGCAATATATTGTCCCAGAGGCGCCTGAGAGAAGATGCTTACAAATTTCATTTCAACATCTGGAAAAAAAAAACCCACAACAACACATTTGCACAAACTGAGTAGGGTGCAGAAATAATTATATGTATTAATGTGTGTATCAAAGTAGAACAAAATTGCACAAATAATTAATCATTCAAATGATCTACTGTCAAGTCCCATGAAATATGGCTGGTCACTGAACACAGACTCAACCGCCTATATACAAAAACATGCGGCATTATCAAGCGCTAAAGATTAATAAGAAAGCATAAGCTTATAGTGCTTAACTACACTAAATGATCAAAAAACACTTAATCATGTGTTTCAATATATGTAGATGAAGTTACCAGGCGGATTGTCTACATGTGTATGTGTACTGGACTGTATGTGTCAGCTGAAAGTAGTGACTTCTAATAAGTATAAAAAACAAATGATTAAAAATTATCCTTAGACTTGGAGAACATTTTCCAAATCCACTTAATTCTACAAAGTAAAAGGTTCACAAAATGCCTGCGCATCAAACTAATAAAAATCATAGGATCCCTTAAAGCAGCGGTTCTCAACCTTATTCGGCCGGCGACCCCGGTGCTGACGTCACCACGCCGCGACGTGGTGACGTTTGGCCGAAACGTCATCATGTACGCGCATCACGTGGTGATGTTCGGCCGAAACGTCATCACGTACGCGCATCATGCGGTGACGTTCGGCCGAAACGTCATCACGTCGTGCGTCACGTGGTGACATTTGCAGCCGACGTCACCCCACAGGAACCCTTATAAGGGTTCCTGCAGGCACTTTCGGGTACCGGAGCGGTTCTTGACCCCAGTGGGATGGCCGCTGCCTTAAAGTAATTACCGTAATTATTCTTTTTTTTTTTTGCCACCTGACTGAAGTGTTCATCACACTACTGTTGTACTGTTAATCTCAGCATACTGTATACATTCTACTTAGACAGTAACAGAATACTGCCATCAAGTGGTCATTAATGCTGTTTTGCCACAATGGAAGGTCCCACAGTTGAAATGCTAAATATTAAAAAAAAAAAGTCTCTGTACACAAAATACAGAATGAAATGTTTTGTCGTTATTTTTTATATTGCACAGCAAAGCATGCTAATTTTCATAGCCCTAGATGTTCCCGACAGCGAAACTATCTACTTTGTGTGCTCTGATCAATGGAGATTAATGTCAATCTGATCAATATTGAGCAAATAAAGTGATCCGGGTCCCTGGTATCATGAGGGTGTTATACCTTTCTGCCTTTCCTTGGGAAATTGTCAGTGCAATTAAAAGATACATACATTTTTTACACATGAGAAACACATCTGTTTTGTTACATAATGTATACATATTTCTTGACATTTATCTAAGGTAAAATAAGGAAAAGATTAACAGAAATCAGAACTATTTTAACCACCAAAATGTCTTATTTTTGTGTTTAAAATTGTGTATTTGTAAATTGTGTTTCTAATTAATTTTGAAAGCAGCATGAAAAAAAAAATATTACTCAAATCTTACCTTTCACTCCCTTCTCAGATCAGCAGAAAAGCTCTACTTGAGACCCCCCCCATTCACATCACTCTCTGGGGGTTATTCTCTAAAGTCCAAATTGTCTCGTAAAGGTGTGAATTCGCCAGCTAAAGACAGTCGCAATAGACTGCTACTGTCGCGGTCATGTCTTTACAATGTGAATATTGTCACAATTGCGACATTACTATGGAAATATTATCGCAGCTGCAACTTTAAAAATTGTTGCAGTCACAACATTACAATGGGAGAATTGTCACAGTCGTGGATTTGCTATGGGAATCCGCTATTTGTGAATTTGGCAGTTGAATTCGGAATTTAGAGGATAACCCCCTCTGTGTCCATAATGGGACCATGTTTTTTAAGTGCTAAGACTGGTAGTCTCACAAAGATCTCTAATCCTGGACAAAAGCTTACAATCAATTACAGTCAAAGGCTGACTGGTTTTAACAGATTTAATAGATAGATTAGATTGGCTGAGCCTTGACTAAAAAAAAAAAAATTTAAAAAAGAGGAATGTTTTCTCTTAATGTAATGCAAAGTTACATTTAAATAATCTGCAAACAAGCAAGCAAGTTTTCCTTGTAGAAAATATAGCATGCAATATACATTACTATCATGTGTCTAACTAAAACTGCAGTGTAAAATATTATTAATATTAACTGCACCTTCCATGCCACTAATGTACTTTGCTTGGGCCCAGATGTCTTCCAAATAATCTTTTATTTTCCAGCTGAAAGGCACAATATTTCCCTTACATAAGGTAACATTCATGTAGTTCTTCACTGATACTATGTCAGTCTGAGAGCTGAAAAAAAAAAAAGAGTGTGAATGTAAAAATTAAACCAAGCATTAAACATAATAAAAGTTTAAGAAGACCAAAGTGAAAAGATACATACATTCGTACATATTCAAATACTCCTACCTAGTATAAATATTATATGTATCCTAGATATCTTACATTTAGCCATAGACAAAATTCAAAGTTATAAATGCATTGTTACAACAAAGAGTAGGGTTAATCATTTAAAAGGATATTAACATTAAGGGGGTAATTCAGCATAGTCTGAAGTGAGGTGCGGAGTGTTTGCCTCACTTCGCACTGACTGATCTGCGCTCGCTGATGTCCTGCACGAGGACATCAGCGAGCGCATTAAAGGGATTCCAGTCTTGGCGAGGCAACTCTTTTGCTCTCACCGAGACTGGAATCCCTTTAAGGCGCTCGCTGATGTCTGCGTGCAGGACATCAACGAGCACAGATCAGTCAGTCCAAAGTGAGGCGAACACTCCGCACCTCACTTCGGACTATGCTGAATTACCCCCTAAAACATGAAAAGGCCTCAACTGCAGTGTATAGTTTATAAAGAATATGCTTACAAAAATCCTAAATAGTCCATCTATAAAGTATGATATTTTAGCTACTCACTCACTAATTCTTTGAGTGATGTTACCATTGCATTTGGTTTTCAGTATCACTTGTATGCAGGTAACATCCAAATGTACTTAGCCACCTAAAATCCAGACTTAAATCTCTGTCTACTGAATATCTCCTCTATAAATGGCCCATTGCCTTCTCAAATAAAATCTTGCTACAAGAGAAATAAT
Organism: Pipa parva; assembly: GCA_019650415.1. NCBI lineage: Eukaryota > Metazoa > Chordata > Amphibia > Anura > Pipidae > Pipa > Pipa parva. The sequence goes on along the minus strand of WMED01019636.1, from coordinate 248 downwards.
TATTTTTCCACCCCGAACCTGACCCTAACTTCCATCTTTTCCATTTAAGTTGATGATGTGATCATTAACCTTGTCATTTCTGGGTAATGTCTTGAGATGACTGACTATGTTCTAACACTCTGAAAAACTGTTGATTTTTCCTCTGTATCATTACCAAGACCTGTCCCTTTCTCTTTTGTGTTAGTGCTATTACCCTCACGCACAAAGACGGCTCTGGCCCTATTGGCGCCCTAGGCGCCCCCCCCCCC
>WMED01019635.1:0-12374 GCA_019650415.1 Pipa parva | reverse complement strand
AATTTCTTGAGATACGAGCTGCTCGACATACGAATTTCTTGAGATATGAGCTGCGACTCAGACCATTTTCCTGTTTGACATGAGAGCTGAAATTTGACATACGAGCTGAAATTTGACATACGAGTCGGGGACGGAAAGGATTAATTCCATTTCTGTTATTTTAAAAGGGGATAATTGGTTTGAGATAAGAGCTGTGTATTGAGATTCGAGCTCAGTCACGGAAATAATTAAATTTGTATCTCAAGGTACCACTGTATAGGTGAGATGATAAAATTTTCTATACTTATAAAGATCATTTTATGTAATAACCTAAATCATATCAAATCCAAACACCCATCTATACAGTAAGAATCAGGAATTTCTCATCGCTCAGTCTAATAAAATAATAATATTTTATTTTTATCCAACAGGTAGCATCCCTTGGAGTGACTACATTTACATTATGTGCGCTTTGCATTGACCGGTTTCGGGCTGCCACTAATGTACAGATGTATTACGAGATGATTGAGAACTGCACTTCTACAACTGCAAAGCTAGCAGTAATATGGGTAGGGGCACTTGTCTTAGCACTACCTGAGATTGTTCTTCGTCAGTTATCCATAGATGAGTCGGGCATGGATGACCACTTTCTCAGTGAGCGCTGCATTGTTAAGATATCCACTGACCTTCCTGATACCATTTACGTATTAGCTCTGACATATGATGGTGCAAGGCTCTGGTGGTACTTTGGTTGCTATTTTTGTTTACCTACTCTTTTCACCATTACCTGCTCACTGGTCACTGCAAGGAAAATAAGAAGAGCGGAGAAATCTTGTACGAGAGGAAACAAACGACAAATTCAACTTGAAAGTCAAATGAACTGTACTGTTGTTGCCCTAACTATTTTATATGGATTTTGCATTATCCCTGAAAATATCTGCAATATGGTAACAGCCTATATGTCCACTAGAGTTTCAAGGCAAACTCTGGATCTTCTTCATCTCATTAGTCAGTTTCTTTTGTTTTTTAAATCATGCATTACTCCTGTCCTCCTTTTTTGCCTTTGCAAGCCTTTTAGTCGAGCATTCATAGAATGCTGTTGCTGTTGTTGTGATGAATGCATTCAAAAGTCCTCGGCTGCCACCAGTGATGATAATGACAATGAATACACGACAGAGATGGAACTTTCCCCATTTAGTACAATACGGCGGGAGATCTCTACCTTTGCTTCAGTCGGTACTCACTGCTGAAACCATCTGTTTAGTGTTTACTTTTAAAGTAGCCCGTACTACACATTTGAAATGTTTTTGGTAATTTTTTTTTTTTTTTTACCATGAAATATGGAATTTCTTCATAAAAAAAAAAAAAAAAAGTATCCTCTTTTAAATGACAATAGATTTTAGGACTCATAACAGGGTATGTTTAAAAAAAAAACAAAAAAAAAAAAACTTTTTTGCACCTTAATTGGATTGATGCTATTTGATAATCATATTATGTATAGAAGCAAGTAAAATGATATACAAAGGTGGTTGGCATTGAATTTTGTCGTTTCTTAAACATTCCAAATTAACATTTCAATAAATTTTGTTCTTTTTGTAGTTTGACATATTTTTTTTCCAATCTTTTTTTTGAAGCTAAGTAAAAAATGATTAGTCTGGCGGGAATAGCTTTATTATAATGCTATGTTATTAATTTAATGAATAAATACATAACCGTCTGTTTTGGTTAGCACTATTAACACTATTAAATTGTAACAGATTATATGATGCATCCCTGGTTATAATAAACAGGTTTAGCGAGACACGCTCAACATTTTATTAGGTCTTTTTTTTAGAAATAAATATTGTACATCCTCTGTAACAAACAGTTAAGTACAGTAATGCATCTCTTTTCACCTATAATAAAATATTTTCGATCTAATAATTCAGGTTGTGGTGTGTTACAAGCCTTGTAAACCTGAAACAAAATAAATATCTGCTTTTAATATTCAAAATAGAATAGCTACATAATAAATAGGTATGTGACAATAGCTAAGCAGAAAGTGCATCCAAATTCAAAGCATTATTTCTTCTATGTGTATTATCCAATTACTTCATTTTTCATTTGAAAACTAAAATTTGCAGACAAGAATTGAATATTAAAGTGCAACTTGGATGAAGGGTATTCGGAGTCACTTGACCAGTTTGTTTTCCTTGAACTTCAATGAAAAGGACGATTTGGTCCAGCGTATTAAATGATCAGTTTCATGAGAAAACGCCAACTGAACTACATTTATATCAATCCAAAATTTTGAAATAGCACTTTTGTCATGTGGAAACTAAATATTTTAACATTGTTAGGTGCAGAAATTTCCCATACTACAAAGAAAAAAATAGAAATACAAAAATAACAGCACTAGTTTATATCGAAGTAAAGCCATATATAGCATGTATCTATGTTCGGTCAATTGAGTAAGAGTAACAGTTATATCTACTGCACCTACTTCCTGTGAAGCAGTTTTACCATGGAAACGGCAAGCAGCTAGGATAAAGTGGACAAATAATTTCATGTAATTCCTAATCTGTTATGTAAAGAAAGTATCAGAACGTCACCATATAGTTAAAAAATTGTACACAAAGATATCCTGTGATCCTGAATGAAGAGAACATAAAACAAGATGATTTTGTCCAGTATGTTGAAAGATCCTTAAAATATGAAATTTTAAAGGAAAAAAATGCATAAAATTAAGATTTAGCATAGAATAGCTCACTATTTCGAAATCACACTTTGGCCCTAATTCGCCATAGTGCGAAGTGAGCCGCGAAGCGTTCGGCTCACTTCGCACATGGTATTATGCGTCCGCTGATGTCCTGTGCGCGGGCATCAGCGAGAGCATTAAAGGGATTCCCCTCCCGGCAAAGAGACTCAAGTGCTCTCGCCGGGAGGGGAATCCCTTTAATGCGCATGCTGACATGCAGGACATCAGCATGCGCATAACACCATGTGCGAAGTGAGCCGAACGCTTCGTGGCTCACTTCGCACTATGGTGAATTAGGGCCTTTATATTTGACTAAAAGTGTACTATTGATGAAGTCATTGATTCTTATCTATACTATTAAAGTACTTTTTCAGGAGGATTTTATCTACTCATGTGATTTTTAAATTAACCAGCCTGCAGGTATAGTGGGTGTGCCTCGGGTTTTCATAAGATCACTTAATAACAAGTATTATTGTAAAAGTGAGAAATGTGGCATATCAACAAAAAAAAAAAGCTAATTGTGCATGGGGCTCTGAAATGATTTGGTGAATATCATGCAGACCAAAATTACCATACCATCAGGCTAATGCTTTGTTCACTGAGAGAGAGAGGAACAATTTAGGGGCTTATTCACTAAAGTTCAAATTGTTACATATAGGTGTGAGTTCGCCAGATAAAAAATGTCGCAATAGGCTGCTATTGTTGCAGTTGCATCTTTATAATGAGAATATTGTCGCAGTTGCGATTTTATTATAGGAAAATTGTCGCAATCTTCACTTCAAAAAATTGTCACGACTTTACAATGGGGAAATTGTAGCAGATTTGCTATGAGAATCTGCTGTTTGAGAATTCGACAGTCGAATTCGCACCTTAGTGAATAACCCCCTCAATCTTAGATACAGAATGTGCCTAATAAAGAACTAGAACTCCAAAAAATATTTCAAAAGAAGGCTAACGAGTAGGGTTCTGAAAGAATAAACAATTCTTATGAAAGGAAACAAGTACTTGAAAAAAAGTGTTTTTTATTGACGAGTCGAAGTTGGAGAATCATTGTAGTAACAGAAGGTTTTATGTAAAGAGACACAAAGAAAAGAGACTGATAGAATATATCAAAACCTCAGTGAAATATGGTGCTATAAATATTCATATCTAGAGGTACATTGCCTACTTTGCAATTGGACACCTGCACCAAGCCAGTGACAAACTACCACTCCATTCTGTCCATGAAGAATTTCATTCATCCATGTCACGGTATTACTAATAGAAGTGTGTTCTCTTGATGATGTTTCAGTATCTATACAAGTTGTTTCCTCAGTTTAAATGAGTGGCATGAAAAATCCTAAACATTTAAACCCTGTATATGATTGGGAGTTTTCCTACCACTCAACTGAACTGAGAAAGCCACTTGGATTAGTGATGAAGGAAAAAGAAAACACATTTGGGGGTTATTCACTAAGGTACTAATTTGACTGTCAAATTCTCAAACAGCGGATTCCCATAGCAAATCCGTGACAATTTCCCCATTGTAAAGTCGCTACAATTTTTTGAAGTTAAGATTGTGACAATTTTCCTATAATAAAGTCATGACTGCAATAATATTCTCATTATAAAGATGTGACTGCGACAGTTGCAGTCTATTGAGACTGTCTTTAACTGGAGAATTCATACCTATACGCAACAATTCGAACTTTAGTCAATAACCCCCATCATGTCTAGTTTATCTGAATTTCAGCTGGTTCTTCTATTAGTGGTGCCACTCCATTATTCACATATTTGATGTACCCTCTAGTTTGGATCTATGTGTAGGTTTAACACTGCACCAAAATAATGGACTGATATGTCCATCAAAGCTTTTCAAGAGCAACAAGAAAAGCAAAGAAGAACAGGGGAAGTTGATGAAATATGTTATAATATCATGGAGCACCAATTCAGATAATTTATTATTTGCAATTTTTACTAGTGGTCTTAAACTATCAAATCCCTGCATGTGGATATATGGTATTGTAGACATCCACACTATTTTCTTCAGGTGTACATATACCTGTATATCCCAATAAAAGTGCACTTTTGGAAACACAGTGGGGCATACTAACTAAGACCAATTCAACCATATCGACTGATTCCACCCTATTTCACTGTCAATTTTTGCTTCCCTGTACTTTTTGTCTTCCCTCACTTACAAAGGATCAATAAAAATTGTTTCCCCATCTAAATAAATTGATAGGTGAAATTTAATAAAGTCAGAAAGACCGCTCTCAGTCTTTCCGAGTTTATAGTGCGAGATCTCGTGTTGTTCTTGCAAGGTTATCGCGCAAGTTTTTTCGTTCTTGATTTTTAAAATATTTTTTGATAGAAAGGTCCTTTTGATAGAAGGTCTATTTTTTGATAGAAAGGTATTTCCTCCACTAGAAATAAGAGGCGTATATGAACACCTTAAATCAATTCAACACTGATTTTGTTACATGATGGAATAAGAATGGTAGGCTGAAGAATCACAGTAAGAGAACATTAACTATCATCAAAACTATATGCAAAAACATTCTAGAATGTGCAGAATTTATTATTTTAATACTCACTACACTACCCACTGCAATATGGTGATTTTTCTATGTACTACAGTTTTACTGAACTTATACAGAAAAAAGAGATCAACTAAATCTATAGCTTTATGACCAAGTTGTGAATTGAGTTGTGACTAAATTGTCTTGCTAATTTCTGGCAAAAACACATTTTGTAAACTTTGCAAATGTCTTGCAGCCAAGACTATAATTACCACAATGCCATTGGTGAAGACTGCAGCCTTAATGCTGCTTCAATATTAATGATCTGATATATTAATGAGTATGCTATTATTATTTTTTTTCATTTTTAGTAGCAAAAGTGATTTGTCGTTTAGTTTCAAGAAACAAATTACCCACATGGAATAAAATTAGTTTGGCCGGGTTAGATCTCTTGGCATTTTTATTTGCTAAGTTATGACTTACACAATATCCACTTGGATAACAACTTAGAACAGGTACAACACTACCTTCCTTCCCTTTACCTGTGCTTGTGCTGACCTGTGGGAAATAAATAGGAAAATCAGCCTATTTCCAATTTCTGAGTGACAGCAAATCTTTTTAATCTGTATTATAGGGCAGTGATCAGCAATGTGCTGGTCACAAGCCACTTCCGGCTCTTTAGCCACGTTGTTGTGGCTTGGAGTGCACCTCTGAAGCCTCGCCCATGACCTCCGATGCTTCTTCTGATTGGCTGTTGGCAGGTCATGTGGTCGGAAGAAGTGCGCTACTCCTCCTTTGCGGCTCACTAAAAAATAGTTGCCACTGGAGGAGGGAGCAAAATGGCTCCATCCTCATTTAACTTTGCCGACCCCTGGTACAGGGAAAAGGGATGAGGAATTCAGATTTAAAACAAAAACAGCCAGGATATCTAATTCTAGCTACATATGAAAACCAAAATTTATTATTAACAAGTAAATTTTTTTCAAATTGTTTTGTGGAATAAAGCTCGACTTATATTAAAGCAATGTGTATATGTGTAAATGTAAACACTGATTTAAAAAAAAAAGTTTCTAATTTCTGTGATATTTTTCTGCTCTCTATACAGTAAAGTTTAGCTTTATATGTACTGTACTTTTCACACATACTATTAATTCTTACAGTTGTATAAACGCATCAATCATACAAAAAGTAATTAAAAAAAAAATCAATGTATAATTTCTTCTTTATACACCGTCCTATTTCTCTGCTGTGATAATTTCTTTCTTAATTGTTAGAATATCCCCACACAGCATAACAATAAGGGGATTATGGAAGCTGGTCTCAGACCCCAAAAGTAACAACCTGCACACATTTTTGTACATTCTTTTGTTTAAGAACAAATATTGTGTGTCCATAATGACTAACCTTCTTATACTTTACTTAGTGCTTGAAACAATATATTTACAGGCTCTGCGGCACGAAGCATAATATATAACCCATGATACATGTTTCATATTATATTATGAATCTTTTTGTGCCTTTCTTGGAGATATTAAAAAGTATTTTGTCATATCATTTGCTTTTTCTATTCTATAACTAGATCAATGAGGCATTTTTGAAGCCATTATTAAAAGGCAAATGGGAATTTTATCCTTTGTGAGATGATAAGTCTTCTGGCTTCTAAAGCTGTAAGGAAAAATTTTAATCATTTAACAATTGCAATAATTTTTACAATTATCAAAATAATAACTTTAATAATAACTGCAATGCATTTATTCACTTTCATCTTCTTAACAACTGTTTTGCCAGCCACAGCCACTTTAAATAAAGGGGCCACAGTAAATACCAGTTGTGTTGCAACATAATGAATATAATAAGTGTCACAATCTAAATCCTAATACATGTAATACACCATGGCAACATCAACAATAACTACTTTCCTTATACCCCCAAATAATTCATATGCCCTGTGTGTTTTTATTAATAGCCATTTTATCATTTTTCTAAATTAATTATTTACTGAAAAGAAAACTAAAACTAATTGTTTCACCCTTTGGTGAAACATATTATACTGTTTTAAATAACTCAATATAGATGAAATACACAATTGGAGAACTGAATATAGAATATATTATACAGAGTCAATTACAATGATGCATGCCTAAGTAATGCAATTAACAGACAATATACAATAATATAAATATACCAAATTTCCAAAAATTTATACTAGTGTATATTAAGGTCTGGGTACCAGCTCTCTTAACACAATATCCCTCAATCTCAAACATTCGAACCAATTTCCGATCTTCAACCTGTGTTCATACTAAAAACCCCTTTTGCAGTCTCTTTATAGTTTATTAAGGATGAATTCATTAACAGGCCTTTCCACGTGTCTTGTAGTTCATAGCACCCACTTGTATAGGGTAAGCAGTATTACAAAAAACAACTTATAATTCATTGCTGTGAGTTACTAGACCTGTGAAATGATTGCCCCTGTTAAGGAATTCCCCTGTAGGACTCTTACAGGGGAATTCACCAGCAAGTGCAATATTTAAAGAGGTCTAGCAACCAATCAGCAGTTGACTTTCAGCATGCTAGTTTCCCAGTGAATACTAACAGCTCATGTTAGTTGTATGGGGTACTAGAACTCCAGAAAGAGTGTCCCTTTTGATGAATTGTGTTAAACTGTTCAGCACTATTCTATTATACAAGAGGTGTGAACATTTTAAAGTCTTGTATCTCTGTTTGATATATCCATCAACAAACCTCTAATTACTAACATCCTAGTTACTAAACCATCTGAGTCATCTATACCATTTCTGCTTTGTAACAATGCTTAACAAAGGGTCTGCATAGTCCTGAAAGCTTGTAATATTTATTCATTCATTTAGTTATTTATCCATTGACAAAAACCTCCTCAAGGCATGTTGTTTTTTTTTTACTTGCAGAATTACTAGAAATAGTGCTGATATTCATGTAGTTAAGCAGGATCCAATAGTGGGGCAACAGAGACTCCTGAAGGCCATGCCATATTTAAATAATAAGGAACAAACTCATGGTTATTCACACAGTTTAATATAGTATCTAGAAGATGCATCAAACTTTTGTGAGGGATGGCAACTCCTTTCCTCAAGTTCATCAACTGCACTTTAGAAATAAAGCAGTCAATGTGCTGCAGCTGTTGTATGTCACATTAAATTAGAAAATGATTTTTGCATAAGCAATGAGATACTGTGCTCCCAGAGATCTGTTAGAGTAATATTTTTAAGTGGTAATGCACACAACCGTAAAATATATAATCCTTACAGATTTTCTGGGAACACAACCACAAAATCAATTTTGTATGTCCAACTTAAATATAAACATGGTTTATAAAGGAGCAAAACTTGAGATATGGGAGTAAACATAGTATATTTTTATATATTCATGTATCAGTAAACAAACTTATTTGATATATACAGGTAATATACAGTACACAGAGGAAATGCATGGAACCTCCTGTAAATTATAACCTTACAATCGACTAGTTCTGACATCACAACTATCTGATTATAACTTGAAGCAACCATCACTCCTATTTTCTGTTTAAAAAACATAATTTAAAACAAGTTGATGCTTTTTCTTCTCCAAGCCACTTCTCTTAAATGCTTCGGCATCCCTCAGACTGCCACCGTACCTTCCAGTGAGTAAATACTTCAAAGGGGATCCTGGGATTTGTATCTGTGCATGTTCTGAAATATTATTACAAGGCTACAAACAATTGTGATATGACAAAAGAGGAGTTAAGTAGTGCAGGTGTCCCCAAATGCCAGGTCGCACACCACTGCCGGTCCTTGGGCCCCTCGGCAATTGGCCGCCTGATGGTGACGTGCACACATGAAGTGCGTCACCATCATGCAGATTTCAGTGTGCATTAGGCCCTCTCACCCTTCCACTGGTCAGCCAAACTTTTTCTGGATCGGAAAACTGGTCCCTGATCCAGAAAAGGGTTGGGGACCACTGAATTAAGGGGTCTATCTACATCTGATTCTAACTTGTGTCTAAGTACCTTACAATGCATCATGGGAAATGTAGGCAATAACCAACACAACTCTGAAATATGGTATTCCTGCAGCCTGTACGTTTAAGTGAAACAAAAGAACAAATTATCACCAACTGTTTTGTTTGTCACTATGCCCTCTTGTGGGTGACATGGCGTAATAGGAATTGCAGTCTTTTTGAACAACAGTATAACAATAAAGCCTTAAACTAAAGTATTCTGAGTGATACAATGGCACAAGCAAGAAAGAATATAGAAAAGAAATGAAAAAAAAGCTGTTCTTAGCAGCAAATACTTAATCAAGTGGTAAAACAGGTCTCAAGGTATAAATGTATTTTATTTTTGTCTTTCAAAACTGACCTGTATATTATAAAGAATAATATAACCCCTTCTGTAGTTTATGGGGATATTAAAAGCCACCTCGGAGTTTCATGATATATGATCATGGAACTCCTCCGAGTCTATTAATATCCTTATAAATTACAGAAAAAGGCATATTATCCTCTATGTAAATATTATATATCTACTCTTATGTCTCTTCATTTGTTTTGGCTCTGAGGTTGCGCTAGCACAAAGATATAAAGTTCAAGTATGTCCCATTAAACTACCTGATTTATTCATGTGAGTGCATGTTCCTTTATTTTCTAATTTGAAATGTGCTGCTGTAGTGGTCACAGCAGGGAGATAAAAATACTATTAGTATTAGTAATAATACTAAAATATTAAGAGTGTGTGAAGAAAACTCACTGTTATATACTTGCTTCTAAATCACTCCATCATAATCATAGTTTGTCTCTTTACTAATTTTGGTGCAAAATTGTAACAATGTTGTCAATCATAAAGCCCAATCACTAACGATCTCTGCTCGGTCCAGTACTAGCATGAAAGTGAAAGAAAAGAGATCTTGATTATTTTTTATTTTTTGCAGGATGTTATTATTGCATTGTATTGATTTACATAGTGCTGATATATTACTCAGCACTTTACAGAGATTCACCATTCACTTAAGTCCCTGCCCCATGGAGCTTACAATCTAGTTTCCCAGTCACACACAGACAGACTTATGTTTCTGGATTGTTGGAAGAAACCTACACAGATGCAGGGAGAACATACAAAGCCATTCAGATGAAGTCCAGGGTGGAATTGAACCCAAAACCCAGCGCTGTGCTAACCACTGAACCACCGCACTGCCCATTGTATAGTTTGTAATATGTGAAAAACACATCTTGTGAATTTGCGGTTAATAAAATCCATGTATAACTGATCACTTTGTCATTCTACATTATGCCACTAACACCACAGAACAATAGTTCTCAGTTAAACCACATTAATATCACATTCTGTGTCACATAAAAAAATCTATTAAATAATCTATTATACAAATGATGTATTGTGGTATCTATATAGAATATACTGTAAAAGTACATTTTCGGGGCTGACTTCGTAGTAATTATGTAACTACAATAGTTAGCTAAATATGTATGTTATTATATATAATCTTGTAGCCACTGATGTAGATAGACAAAACTTTGCTACAATTAGTTATGGTTGCATTTCAGATCTACTTGACTAAACCACTGGGGTGTGAATTTTCTTATAACCTATAAACATAAGCAGTTTTTACTTAGGTGTCACTATTGAAATAACTCCTTTTACTGTTTTTACATGGAAAATGTTCCATAAAATGTCTATTATAACTTTGCTGAACAGAATCTTACAAAATGTTCAAGCACATTGCAGACAGTATATGTTGTTTTTTTACCCAGAAGCATTTCTTCACATGCTATTTATTCTGTTTCAAAACTTTCAGCTTTTTACAGTCATTTGTAATGAAAATCAAGTTGTTCATGTATTCACTGTAACAGTTTTTTTTCACATTTTGCTTGTCCTGATTTCTGAAAAATAATTTGTGTGAGCCGCGCGCATTTTAACAACCTTCAGTTAACACATTTGCATTCTTTTAAAAATGATCATTTTGAGCAAAGTAATGAATTAAAAACTCAATTTATATATGAACACATTTCAATAAAAACTTGTATTGGCATTGCTTTGTGTTTGTGTAATTCATTTTGTATTTAATTTTATTGTGTTCGTAGAAATGCCCCTTTCCTTTGGGGTATATATACAAGGTCAAACAGATAGAGGATCCTCTGGGGGACCCTAGCATTGGTTAGCCCAGGTCTTTACCCAAAAGCATAATAAGGGCAGGGCCAGGAATTAATAGACACTGCATATACTGTATACATGAATGTATCCATATGGTATTTTATCAGAATCTAAGATATGTGAACTTATTTCTGCAGTTTATAAAATGACTAAAGTAGCCAACTACTTCTGATGGCAACTACTGAGTAGGAGGGTAGTCAATAAAGTGCAAAACCGAGCAATTTAAATTCTGCCAAAATTCTGAATGAAAGCTTTCAAAATATATTTTTATATGGTACAGATAGGCTAATGACCAACACTTTTGGGTTACTGCACTTATTACCCTCCCCCATTGTGTATGCAGGTCACATGATTACAAGCATTAAGGACAGGGAGCTCCAGTCTCTTGTTGATGTATCTGAGTGATGGATCTTTCTATGGGGATAAATTTATAAAGGTCATTTCAACCTATTCGCCGCAATTTGATCCACTTAAACACTTTCCACCGTATTATTGCTATTTTTTTTTCTTTTCGTCACATTTTCAATTTCCCTCAATTTTTGTAGCGCTGAATAAAATGTATTAAGATAGAAAAAAATTGATATAGATAAATATTCATGTGTTAATACTGCTACACTTTACTTTCAATGGAGCTCCTTTTTCATTAATATCGCTAATCTTTTCAGTGGGGACCAGAGGGAATAATGGGTTTTTGTCACCTTCAACCAGGCAAAAAGATCAGAAGGGGCTTGATAAATATCAGTGATATGAATATTTTCCATCTAATTAAAGGTATGTCGATATCATTATTCCAGGAGAAAGCTTTTTTGAGTTTTATAGATATCCCCTAACATTAATTTGTATTATACTGAGCACTTCTCCAATGTCTGTATTATAATTGTATTGTTAAATTATAATCTAGTTATTCTCTCTCTCCCTCCCTATATATATATATATATATATATATATATATATATATATATATATATATATA
>WMED01019634.1:0-12374 GCA_019650415.1 Pipa parva | reverse complement strand
TAGGAGTGGCTGAAGAGTTTTGGGTGGGAAGGCCACTCCTACACTCCATCCCAGGTTTTCAAATTTAGTGCACCTGTGTTCAGAGAAGCTAAAAAGTACAAGCTTCGAGAGAGGGAGTATTTCTGTTGGTGTCTGGCTGTGCTGAGGTGTGGTTGGACTGAAAAGACCATTGAAACTCTGAGGAGTGAGATTTGTTTGAAAGAGAATTTACATTTTGTGAGAAAACTCTGAAAATCGCTGTTTATTTTCTGTTATTGTTTTGCCAATTCCGGCTGAATTTCTGTAACCTTTCTTCTGTAAATAAAAGACGAAACTTCAGGAAAGACCCTGTTTGTAGTCCATTATTGAACAAGACTACTGCAACCAAGTGAGTGAAATCCCTACAATATATATATATATATATATATATATATATATATTTTTTTTTATTTTTTTTTTGTCTTTTATACATGTTAATGTCCAAAAAAAGAAGCAACTTTTAAATTCAACTGGAATTCATTAGTTTATATTGTAAACAATAAATGACAGTTGATTGCATTTTTTTTTTCCGTTTTTTATGGTTTTCCTTGGGAACCAGAACATCAATTAATCTGAGGATTTTTCATGTTTATTTCTGTTTTGTTTATAATTATTTGTTGTATTACTTTTCTTGATGTTTAGGTCCTGAAATACCAATCTTCCAGTCTTGTAACTGAAACAGTCAATTACTTGGGTAATGGAACCAAGGAAACAGAAAACCAACAATGTAAACAAGAACAAAAAGTTAAATAATTCAAAAATTGGCAAAAATAAAATAATGACAGAAAACTATTCTCTACAAAATATTATGTTATATTATGCCACAGGGGTGCTGGATAGTGTATCCTCTTAAAGCAGCATGATTGATGTTGGATAGGTAGCTCCTTCATCCTTCACCCACAAAAGGGAGTATACATTTAAGTTCAAGAGCGCTTCCAGGTCATGACCCTCAGGTGAACACTAGTGGTAGCTGAACAATAGCAAATCTGAAGACAACATCGACAGAAAAATATCACAATACAGAGACTTCTGATCTAGTACAGATAACATCCCCATGCAGAGAAACAGATGGATGGAATAGCTGAATTGTAACATATTGCAGCATTTCAGCTAAATGGAACAGCTCAGATGCAGGGACACAGGTGCAATGGAACAGATGAACTGTAACACCTTAAAAGAGCTCACATGGATGGATCAGCTGAGATACAGGGACACAGGTGTGCGAGACAGCAGGAATGAAAAACAAGTATAGAGAGACCTAGCAGTAAAGGAACACCTTAGGGCAAAGGGAAATGCAGGAGAATCAGGGAAGCCAAAACAACAAACAGCACAGCCGTAAATGCAAGAAACAAAACAGAAACTCGGCTTCCCTGGCTGTCTTGCATTCTGCTGTGCCCTGAGGTGTTCCTATACTGCCTAGCAACTAAACATTTATACCAGCCTGCATTATCCATTTTAAGGTGAACTACTGTATGGAGCTTTGGAGATATTTTTATAAAGAAACAAAGAATTCATAAATCAATCACTTGAGAATATTCAAATTTTAAGTTTTATGCCAGCAATTCAGCAGAGAAACCCAGTATAGTGTTATTTTATATCTATCTAATAGAAAAGCAGGAGATATTGGAACTTATGGTGGAATGCCCAGAAGAAGACTACTCTACATTCTATAATATTAATCAGTGGCCAGCTGTTGCAGTTCTGTTTGTTATATCACAGTTTACACAAGATATTGTTATTATCGTTTCTATTTAAGCTTCAGCCTATGTTTTAGCTGCCAGTGTATTTATTTATCTCAAATTGAGATTTATTTTAACTAATAAAAGAGGTCATACAGTGTAATCAGATTAAACCTGCAGTCTCCACTGTATTATACTGCCATACTGCTTAGCAAGCAATGCCAGTTAACTTACTTTTCTAACAATGAAGCATGCTGATGGGAGAAATAAAAGGTAATATAGGATGATGCTAGCTACTTTGAGAGCAATGACTGAAGTTAACAGATCACAAGATTTCTAGAGCTTTATCAGCTTAAATTCTATTGTCTGTGAGACTCCTTTAATATGCTTTGTACGAGTCTGCAGTGTGAAGAGATTTTTCTTTTGGTTTCATTGATATGAAATGCTCTCTAGACAAAATACCCAGAGGGAAGGAAAAGAAATATGCATGTACTGCTCTGACACATTCAACAGCCCATTTTCTATAACTTTGGTGATGTTCAGTGATCTATCGAACACTCCCAAACAACTAAACAGAAATTCCACTGTACCATTGTATACGAAATAAAAAAAAAAGCAAAGAAAACATTGTAAATGCCACATAAAGATGAAACATTATTCTAGGAACAACAAGAGTACATTTTATCGAACAGCATAAACTTCACTTGGGCTGTCATCGGGTGACAACCCAATATTCTTCTTCATTTCGTCTTTTAAAAACATTATTTCCTCTTTAATAATAAAAGAATATAATAATCTATTGCAACATGTAGTTACTTGCACTCAAAGAGAACATTTTCAGTCTTCTTAATCTCTTTGTAAAGGTAATGTAATATCTGTTACTCACAGGAAAAACAGCATAAAGCCAGAGTTAGATCTACAATCCTTGGCTCACCTTATACTGCCCCCGGATAATCAACAACCATGGGTTGCACCAAGACACTAAAATTAAAACAAGGTATGATTTATAGAAATTCAGGATTGGCAAAGATCATGCTAAGGAAATGTAAGATTTATTACTGTTTGCCATGAGAGGAGATCCCCTAGCCTTTACCTATTTTAAGTCATTTGTGCTTATGTATAGACAGCAAGTCCAAGGTGTTCTTGATCTCTGGGTTACCAAGAGTCCCTGGTATGCCTTTGGAAGCATTAAGGCATTCTAAACATACAGGAAAATTAGGAACAAAGCTGGTACACCTTCAGAGGAGCTAAGGTGTACTGTGACTTGAGTGCATTAACAGGAATGACTAGGAAACAGGATCAAATGTGATTAAGGGGAAAAGTGGACCTTCTTTTCTTCAATGGTTGTTGGCAATGGTTAACACTGAGGCTCCCAGTTGAAGTATTATCCTGTCTTCACCCTTATCCACTGCAATGGGATATGGCCTTTTCTGCAAGTAGGCATCAGCCCTCAGCTTAACCCTCCCCTAACACTGGTAGCAGCTGGTAAGACTCATGTGGGAATACTGGTGGAGACCTGAATCAGCAGAACTGTAGAGCAAGATCATTTGGAACAGCATAGTTAAACTGTCACTCATAGCACTCCTGGGCACACACTGAACTGTTATCTACAGCAGTTGAAGCAGTGCAGAGAACTAGGATCTTCTCCATGGATGTCACTGGCCTGACACTACAGAGAAACACCTAGTACTTTATTTGGTTATAGCTGTGCAGTGTTCAATATTTATATTAGCCACAAGCCCAGAGCTACCAGCAATCAGAGAAGCTGGAAGGCATAAGTGGTGCTGGGAGGAAGTGCACTGCTCGTGACAATACTCAAACTGGAGCAAGTTGAGATGTTCAAGTGTCTGCATACAATGGACCATGTAATGTTTTTACTTCTACTTTAAACAAAGATGGTTGTGTCCCTTTAACATTCCTAAATTAGTAACATTCACTTTGCTACTTATGTCCATAACACCTTCATTTGTTCCGTATCATTATAATCGTGACTCATTTTTCATGCTAATTATAAAAATCAGAGCTAATTACCTTAATGAGTACTACATATTTATTTTACCAATGAACTCCAGGAATTTTAAAGCATTGCTAAATATATATTATTTTAATGAACTTCGGGCCATTTCATCATTTCCATATCTGACCTTGAGACTTGTTAATGATGTAGCAGAAAACTGCTCCATCTTTATAACTCCTATTTGCTTTATGCAATATAAGCCTTAAAGGCAGAAAATTCCCCTCATGTATAACACTCACAATTTTAAAAATCATTGAGGAGTAAGATGTTAGATGAACTGGATCTGTGATATAAAAAAAGTTCTTTTATCTGCATCTTCAGGACAGTTTAACTTTTGATGCTGAAACTCTTTAAGATAAGTTTCTTCATAACATTGTCTTGCTTTCCATGAGAACCCTTACACATCAGGTATGTTTTAGAATGAAAAAAACAAAACAAAACGTGTTATAATATATAAGACGATGTAAAATAACTTTCATCTGTGAATTTTTTTCAGTCCGGTCACATTGTTCACTGATTGCGTATTGTAAAATGAACAGTTTTCAAATATAGCCTTTTTGGTTTTGTCCATAATACTGTATATTTGTGAAAGTGTGAATGTATTTTTAAAATTCTTATATTCCCCTTTGGATATTTCTATTATTTTTTTTATTATATAGCAGAAAAATAACATTTATGGGACCAATGGATTTGGTTGCCATCCAATCCTATTGTCCGCATTTTAAATACTGCTAAAGTTTCAGAAACATCTACCTGTTGCACACTATGGCTGATAAGACATACATTTTTTATAAAATTGAAGTGTAAAGTATTTTATTAGTATAATCAACACAGTCGAAATTTAATAAGGTTGGAAAGACTGCTCTTGCAAGGGCGAAATTTATTAAATGCGGAATTTACTGCACGTGCGGAATTTCGATCAATTTCCGATCGCGCGATTGGAAATCAGTCGAAATTCCACACGTGCGGTAAATTCCGCATTTAATAAATTTCGCCCCTATAGGTCTTTCCAAGTTTATCGTACAAGATCTTGAGTTGTTCTCAAGAGAATATTGCGTGAGTTTTTTCGATTTCAATTTTTCAAAAGAATGGTAGCCATTAGTAGTATGGCTACCTTCTATTGAAAAATCTTGCCCACTATACTCGTGAGAACAACTTGAGATCTCGAGTGATAAACTTAGAAAGGCCGAAAGTGGTCTTTCCTACTTTATTAAATGAAAGATTTTTTTTTTTTTTTAAAGAGGTTTGAATTATGGAAAGTTCATAATGAGATGAACAAGTGAAAAAAAGGAAGAATTTTCACTAAATTTAACTTAGATTGTAAGCTCTATGGGGCAGTGCCCTCAATTCTCTTGTTTCAGTCATGACCTGGCACTTAGAGTGATGTATTTTCTTTATTATATGCTTGCATTTTACTTCACTTGTTCTTTGTTCTGCACTTTACTCTTGTCTACATTATTACTGGATTGTACAGCGCTGTGTAACCTTGTGGCACTTTATAAATAAAACTATACATACACACATACTAAATAATCTCTCCAGTGGTTGCTGAAACTGCTGTCACTTCTTACCGCTGTCAGTTCAAACATCAGGAGGGGAGGGAGATGTTGGAAAGATGCTAAACAAATCAGTTTAAAAGTAGAAGGTTATGTTAGACCTCCTCAAAAAGCCAGATTGCAACCTACAATTTAATTATATTTTATTAATTTCAGTGAGGCAGAGAAGAATTACACTAAAGAGATAAAGCGTAAAACCTTCTTCCAGGACACCTAATTGAGGATATTTCATGCAATTAACAACTTTGGACAAACAGAAACCAAACTATCTATCATGTTTAAAAATCATAATTTGTGTATATGGCAAACTAGGCATGCTATATTTTCATAATACCCTGTTCAGGTAAATACATTTGTGCACTATATTTTGGAGGAGTGCTCCCCTTATTTGGTTAGATCATAATCAATGGAATGAGGTAGGGCATTTCACCTTAGGGCAAATTCATGGCAGAGAACAGCATCAAAGCCATGAAATGAAATATCTCACAACATGGAGATTCTAGAATAGCTCTTTTAGCACAGAACACCAGGGAAAACTAAGAATACTAAATAAATGAACAATAAGGAGTCATTTAAAAGAATACCTGTCTTGGCGAATATTCCTAAGACAATGAGATCACAACAATTAATTCGGAAGACTCCTAGTTAAGGCAGAACATCCTATATTATTTTGTTCTTTGAAATAAACATGGTTGATGGTTCATTTGTTTACCTTGACCTTGAAAAACCAGCCAACACACTGATAGCTTCTCCCTAAACATTAAAACCTATGAGCCATTTTCAAAGAACTTGTGCAAAGAATATAATTTTAAAATATTTTTTGCTAGCTGGAAGTCTTGCTCTTTAACTGTGATGTTCTGCTATTGGCTGTTGTATGGAGGTCAGTAAAAATTGATTTACAATGATGTAGAATTATTGCATCTATAAAAATGCAGTTGTTGTTAATATAATCCTATGAAGCAGGCAGATGCTCCTAAAGCTTAAGGTTGCATGTTTTCTGCCACTCGTGTTAAATAAAATCGTATTTCATTAGAAAAGAAGTTTAAACATAGTTTTTAGAAATGAACAAGTCAATGTTTATTAATCGTTCCTTAAAAATGTCAAAACATTCTTAACATCATGGCTCCAGCTACTATATTCCACATTGGGTGTCTTGAAATGTAAGCACTCAACAAGATTTCTTTCTGCTTCTTCCCCATGCCTTTGTCCTTTAAACATTTTTGTTTGTTTTGGTTTTGTCTTTGATAAAAAGACAAAAGATGTTGAGGGAAAAAAAAGTCCAGTCATCTTCGTGCCTTTGAGAAATACCTTGGAGAGCCTTCTAACCAGAATGTGCCTCAAACAGTGGTGCTGTAATTTCTGCATCAAAGCAGAATATCCTCCTGTTCTGCTTGATTTACCATTCATAGTCTGATTTACAGTTCCAAATGATATACAAAGGTTTTCCTATTTGCAATAGAGCTGTTGTACTTTCCGATAGCACTGTTGCTGTTTTTGTATATTGTACCCTGAAGCTTCAATATCAATGTATTCATGCATTTTTATTTCAACACTGACATCCAAATAAAGAAATATTCATATAAACATCAGAAAACCTGCCAGAATAAAAGATGTAGCTTTTATTCCCATCTGTGTAAGAACTTGTTAACATAACACTGTCACAGGATTATTGTTAAAATATTTCTCTTCTGTTTGCATTTTGGAAAATAAATGTTTTTTTTAAAACATTAACCCCTCTTCTAATTTTTAGGAGGTATTCCCAACAGTGGTTTATAAAGTTGCTGTTTTAGGGATTTAGTGAAGCTATACACCTACCACACAAGGTCTGTTGCATCACTTTAATGAGTACTAAAGGTTCCTTTTAGAGGTAATTCTTAAAGGAAGCAAAGGAAAACATAGCAGTAGGTCTTTTATGCTCCAGCACTGCCGCCTACTCTGAGTAACTTGCCAATGTCTTCTGTTCTTGACAAGCACTGCAATCGTCTTCACTTCCTGTCCCTGTATGTTCTGGTGATTTGAGCTGATATAAAATTACTACTGTGTTTGCTCAACCACACTTAATCTATTATTTCCTTTTTAGGATCCTAGATTACCCTATGGGCAATGATATATGTGGTATTGAAAGTGGAGATGCCAATCGCTGTCTAAACAGCATCATAATACTGTGGTGATTGGTCCCATTGCTTTCAATGACAACTGTGCAAAACCCGCATTGTTACTGTGGGAAAGTTCATTGGCATGCCCTTAAAATATAAGTGATTTAATGATGAAGATGCTGCTGTATTTGGCTGAGCACAGATCCTATCACAGGTTATATCCTCTCAGGAATATATGTCCTGAATGCTGGGATCCATATCTCCTTTACATGACTTTAAGCTGTATTTTGACTCTTTACAAGATTCCTGAGGGATTCTATTAAATAGATAACTTAAAAATCAAATAGCCCATCTATATTCTGGATATAGCTTCTCCTGTGATTTTGCTTAGGGTATTTCAGTAGACAAATGTAGAAGTGATCACCAGATCAGTGTGACAGATCCTATAGAGGCAGTGGTGAACCTATGGCACATGTGCCACCACTGCTCTGTCCACTATCCTAGGTCCTCCCAGTGAGCAAGTGCTCCTTCAGTATAGGTTGCGGACGTGACCTGATGGTTTTCAGGTCGGAAGTGTTAGGATTATTAAAAAAAAGATTTTATAGTCCAGAAGTCATTAAGGCCATGGGGTACATAACAATTAAGTTTTTTAATATATGCATATATTAATATAAGAAAGGACTATATCACTATTTTTGTCACATTTTGGTAACCAACCAGTACTGTTGTTAGTGAAAATATGCATAGATTGCAATTGCTTTTATCTTCATATTAAAGGCAAACATCTCCTTGATCTTTTGTGTATTCGTGCACCTCAAGTTACACTTTGAGATTTGCCTCGAGCAATACTTGCTGTGAGAAACTTTTTTTAATTGAAAATATCCTTGGAAAGGAAAGTATTGTATACTGTTTCTAACGGCAAGTATAGATCGAGGCAAATCTCGCGATACTTACCGCGAGAAACTTAAAAGCCTTCCCCCAATTAAACTCAGAAAAGCCAAAACGGCTTTTCCGAGTTTAATAACTTTCTCTTGGTGTAGTAATCAGATGGCATGCATGTATCTGCTTTCCTCTGTTCATTACTCATTCTTCAGTAGGATAAGATTGTTGTCTGTTTGTAAAGTCTGTAGAGACAAGATTGAACAAATAGGTTATTGATTAAGGGGGCTATTTCCTAAAGTCGGAATACTTGCATAAAGGTGTGAATTCACCAGTTAAAGACACAATAGACTGCTACTGTCACAATTGCAACTTTATTATGAACATATTGTAGCAGTCGTGACTTTACTATAGGAATATTGTAGCGGTCGCGACTTTCAAATTGTCGCGGTCACAGATTTGCTATGGGAATCCGCTGTTTTAGAATTTGACCGTCAAATTCTCACTTTAGCCAATAACCTACTTAATCTGAATAATTTTATCTGATGAAGTGAAAATACCCTGAAGTATTGTGCATCCTTTGAACCTTACTGCAATAAATGGGGAAATCCCCTACATATATTTGTAGTTGAGCTGCTTCTTGTCATAATTTTGAAGTGCTAATTTCTGTTGCTGGTTCCTGTTAGTATTCTGCTGACATTTCACTCAAAAAGCTTAGACAATGTGGTAACATGATCCCAGTTCTCTTTTTTGTGCTAATGTTAATGAATATACTGTTTCATTCAACTGATGTTAAAAACTAAAAGCATAATTTTCATTTTGATTAAATTTCCTTTCATTAGAATGAATGTAAAAATTATTTTTAATTTACGTGACCATTTTGTGGGTGATGATATCTGCAAAATTACCAAAAGCCAACCAAAAGATGACATTGCACTTTCTTATGATAATTCATGCCTACAGTACTGTATGTTGTCACTGAATTGACACAGATAGTGCTAAATTAAATTTTTCTAGATAAAAGGCCGGATGCTGAGCTCTTGAGCAGGCCATGGGTCACATAGAAAATTTGGATGGCCACATCTGAACCTTGGGCCTTCATGCATTTGCATGGATGTGTTTGTGTTCATTATTGAACAGCAAAGCCTATTCATGAATGCACAGTATGTATCCAAAATACAATTTTGTTTTACTAATAATTCCAATTTTGCAGTAATATGTGACTTACTTAAAGGTAATTATCTAGTATGCTTTAGCTGCAATAAAATTGGAATGTAGCGCTAAATTGCAGCACTATGATGTGACTTTATACAGTGCATATGGTCTAGTGTGGATATCCTGATGACTAAAGTAGTCTTTTCTAATCAAGTGCTCTTTCAGTTGAAGTATACAAGTCTCCTTAAGTATTTTATCAATTGAACTTGATGCTTCTTTCTCACTCATGGCGGCTTTGCACCTCCCCGGTATCATAATAGTGAGAACTGCAGGTTTAGTAATCATGTTCCTGCTCATAAGTCAGACCAGACATTCTTTAATAAAAAATTGACTTGGCACAGACTGCGCTGGTGTTCTGTTTCTCAGAATCAAACTGACATTTCATTTTTACCAAAAGCTTAGTACAACTAGATAGGCTAATTGAATTATATTGCACAAGGCAATGTTTCCTTGGAGATATATGCAAATGAGCCTGTCTGTAAAGAAGAGTAATACTGGCAAATTTTACAGGTGACACCTCATTCATTGGAATTTACTGACACAAAACGCCATCTCTTGACCTGACGTAGAGTTGATTTTCAATGAAATGCTTAGTTGAGTTAGGGAAGCTGTAAGAACTAGCAGGAAGGCTTAAAGAAAGCATTTAGTCACTAACAGTTTTTTGTTTTACTGTCACTGTAAAATGGATGTCCTTTGCAGTATATTTTTTGCTTGGTGTTACCTTTTGCAGTTTTTTATCAGTTCATTCTAAAAATCTGAGCCAGAGATTTGATTGGATAACTCAGGAATTCTAAATAACCAATCAGAATCATGCAGGTGTGCAATCTCAAAGAGATTGCCTTTTTTTCAGAATTCTCAAGTATCAAGTTTATAAATCCGTAAATTCAAAACCACTGAAAATAAGTCAATAGATATATTTTAAATACCACGTCTTAAGCAGTGACAATTCCATTGGCAAGTGACTGTTGAATACTGAGTAGATCTTTTAATATACATAACATGTATTATTATTAAAAATAATACCTGGGAAATATACAGTATGCAAATAAATCCAGAATGAAATATGGAAAAAAGCAAAACTTACAACATTTCCTTTTATTCTGGAGATACTTTGTCATTTTACTAAAATTATTACTCCTACAGCCTTAGTCCTCAAAGGATTTTATTCATCAGTACTATATAATATTTTCCACCTTCCAGCTCCCAAGCTGATATAAATAAATAGCTATAAAACCAGTAATAGTACTTCAGTGGAAATAAATAAATACCTATTTATTCTCTTCAATATGTCTTAATTATTGTCTGCATATAAAAGCTATTCCCATAAAAAATCAAGCAAGCAAGCGAACCTGACATGACCATGTAAAGTATTACAGTGATTGTGCCAGACACAAATTCAATGAAATGTAGCAATAACATTTCTGCAGTGAGTTTTTCCCTTTCCCCTTTGCTTTAGCATTTATTACATAAGCTCCCAAATCTGAAACCTGCCATTAGGTTAATGAGGATTGATGTTCCCGTGTCCCAAGTTCTTGTCACAGAAATAACCCTTGAAGGGCACAGTAAGTCTGAACACAATTTCAGAAGCTGCTTCCTAAATACAATTTACTAGAATGTGCACTTGAAGAGAAAATCATTTAATATTAAATTGATCCATCATGATTGAGGTCTATTTTTAGATGCACTATTCTTTTGACAGTCTGAAGTACTGAACAAACATAAAGTTTTAGGTAAATAGAATTTTTTTATTTTTAATCATCAAAAAAGTAATTGGAACATATATTGTTTGACTCCTGCTAGAGTCGTTCCATGCTGTCGATAGGTAATTGTTATTGACTGCTCATATTGTCAAGTGTCTTTTGTTAATAGGTCCAGTCTTGACCAAATCAACAACATCAGCATGTTCCCTATAGACCATGAAAGGAAGAAGAATTCTATCCTAGATTCATCAGCATGTTCCCTATAGACCATGAAAGGAGGAAGAATTCTATCCTAGATTCATCAGCATGTTCCCTATAGACCATGAAAGGAGGAAGAATTCTATCCTAGATTCAGCTGGCCATAACAGTTGCTAATGCACTAAAAAGGAAATGTACTTTTTGCAGATAATTCTTATTTCTATTTAAATTGATGATGTCATTGCTAACTTTATTTTACTAAAGGGATAACACAACACTGTATTTTTCTTTCTGTGATGCTTAATGAATAATTAAGTTTGATCCACGTTGAATGCGCTGAAAACAAGAAAGACAATGAATGCAGGTTCAGTATCACTTAACCTACTTATTCATTTATTCGTTTTTACACGGAGATAGGAATTTCTTGATATATATTTCTACTCACCTTCATAAATCTGGGAAGTGATGACATAGTACTTGATTGCATAGCTAAACGCCTGTCTTCTATCTTCATGGCCAGTATAGAGTGAGTCATAATGATAAATGCTGTCAATAACTGTAATTGGAGATACTAATATTGTTCAAGCAAGCTTTAAGAAATGATGCTGAAGATCTGAAAATAATAGGAATAATAATAAGAGAAATATTTATTACATGAAACAGTATGATATGGAAATTCTTAGTTGAAAAGGAAAGATTAAGATGTGTATATACAGTATATATATATATATATATATATATATATATATATATACTGTATGTGTGTGTGTGTTTATATAAATTATGACAGATTATTGTGAATCATTTCTTTGATGCAGAATAATAGAAAATAATGGCTTCAGGTTTGAATGGACAAATTACTTTTTTAAAGCTGTGCGGTAGCAATCTTTCTGCATCGTGCTAACTCAATGAGCTAAAGTTGTGTCATTTAACAAACTTATTCACACAATCCTGATGTATTAATGGCAGTTTCTTTATAAATCTGCTGGTAAAGTCATTCTATAATCTTGGGATAT
>WMED01019633.1:0-12375 GCA_019650415.1 Pipa parva | reverse complement strand
TTGTAAATTAGTGTATAGCCTTCTAATATTTGTTGATGTTGTGCGGGCGATCTTTTTTTTTAATCAAACCCACAGTTATGCATAATCAAAAAGGCATTCTGTAATTAGTCAGTATTGGTAATTAAGCAATATGTTCTTTTTCTGAATGTTAGCATTTTCTACTACTGCTTCTGTTTTCAGTTTGGCTACTTTGTCCATTAATCATCATCTACTGCTGTTATTATCTCCTGAATTATTGTTATGCTGTTATATTGTTCCTTGATAAAACTTCAGCTAGAGAAATGGGTTGTTAAACTGCACCTGTCAGCTCAGGATTATTACAGTTTTATAAAGTACGTGACTTTATAATGTAAATCAATTAATTAGGAACAAAAAAAAATTTGCATATTGAAAATACACTTACTTGAATCTTGTCCCAGTTTGAAAGCATGGAAGCTGACATTTATTGCCTGACCTGCCACTCAAACACTACAGGAACGCCCCCTAACAAGCAGGCTCTCCTCCCCTGTCTCCAAATCTCACGTGCACTAGCATTATCAGGTTACACAGCATCATCCACTACACTGTGCACCATCCGCACACTGTGCACCATCCGCACACTGTGCACCATCCGCACACTGTGCATCTCGCCACTCTGTGCATCCCTCCCACTTTTTTTTGACTGGGCAGGCTCAAAGCATATGTGCTTTGAGTCTCCCCAGCCAGTAACGCTGACAGCTTCCCATATAACTCACTATGGATCTCAAAGTATATGCGCTTTGAGTCTCCCCAGCCAGTAACGCTGACAGCTTCCCCAGTCAGTTACAGGGGAAGTTGTCACCGTTACTTGCTGGGGAGACTCAGAGTACATATGCTTTGAGCTCTCCAGCCTAGAGGCGCGCGGTCGTGTGTATGCGTGCGCGATCGCATGATCGCGTCATGAAGCCGGCTTACTTGTCAATCAAGTAAGCCGGCTTTGTAGTACAGCCTCTCAGCCCGACTTGAGGCAGATTCACTGTGATAACTTTTAAAAGGTAAGTAATTTTTTTATATATTTAAATGACAAAGTTGTTTAGTCTAGCATGCTATGCTAGACTAAACAAAGTCATTTTCTGTTGATGGGTGCACTTTAATATTTAAAGCTTTCTACAATTGTTGCAACCTGTTCCATTGGTATAATTTCAAGCTGTTCTGTTTTTAAGCAAAGACTGTACTTGCTGCTTTCAAAATGTTACTAAGTATATATTCTTATTTTAAAGAGCTAGTTGTAGCAATTGTATCAAGCATACCAGGTAGAATTGCTGTTACAAGGGAGAAGCAAAGTAATTCAATAAAATAGCAGTAAAATGTAAAAATGAGAGATTTGTAGAGATCTGCCCATCTCTAATTTTCATCTTTCGTTTCTGTTCTTTCAGTGAGTGAAAATCTGTTAAACCTGTTGTTTTCACCAATTTTACCGACTGAAAAAAAAAATCCATATTTGTGTTTTATTTTGTACAATTGCCTTTTCCAAAAAATGATTAGGAAATCCTTTGCTGTTGTTACAGACAGAACATTGGCGAAAACATCATTTATCAATGGGTGGAAAAAATAAGAGAATTCTTGGTGGAAAAAGCCCAGACTTCTGGCTCAGGTTACCTCATATAATCCTTCTAATTTATCCTTTACCTATTCAGAGGCAAATCATTTTCATGATAAGAAAATACAACTTGCAAATGTCTTTGCATGTGGCATTGTGAGTCAATAACAATTTGCAGTATTTATATTCAGTCTGAGTACAACTGAATTACATGTTTCTCCATGGCCTTCAAATGCAATCAGTCTATTTGGCAGTGCCATACTGATTATTGGTGCATTTCTACTAGTTTGACACTGGCATTTGCCCACACCCCCGTGGCATAAAAACAAAAATATATAAATTTCCTTAAAAACAGGTTTTCATTTAAAATTGTATCCTATTAATTCTCTGAGAATCACAGAAAATTTCCTTAGTGAAAAAAGGTGCAGTTTCAGTTATGTGACTGATATGAATTTTGTAGTCGGATGACCAAATGTAGCCTTTTGGAATTAATTTAAAATACTGGCCAAATTTAAGGCTTCCTTTACTGTGTTTTTCAGCTGAATTTAAAACGCATCTTTGTAAGAAGTAAAAACGCATCAAGCAAATTATGTGGGTTCAGTGTCTTGTAATGCAATTTAGTCTGATCTTATTTTGGAAGAAAAAAGAAGATATCATCTAAATGGGATGTGATTCACATTAAATATGTAGATTGTTTAATTGTCATAGAGTTTTAAGCTTACTTGTTAGAGATGATGACACACATCTGAAACACACCAAAGCTGGTGCATGATCAGATCCTCTTCTCGGTGTAATGCAGAACTGTTACTATAGACTGTTAACTTATAAAGCTAAAACATTTCCACAGCACTGTGCTGATTCCAGAGAAATGTAAACAGACATAAACCAAAATAAAATGTTTTAAGGGTATCCAGTTGTTAATATTTTCCTAATCAGTCAGTTTTGTATAGGCATTGGGGTTACTCTTAAGGAAACAATAACTGAAGTGCTAAAATTAAATTGCCCACTTAATGTATTTATATTTACTAAATATTTAATCTGTGCTCTCAGATATTCTGCTGGATTTCTAAGAATGATGATTTTATTTTAAAAATATATTTACTTTCATGGATTGGGTGTAGAGCTTTCATGGGCACTGTCTATCCAACAGATGAAAGATGGCTGCAGACTACAAAGAAAAAGAAAAAAACTTGCAAAGAAACCAATTGGAATTGTGAGCAGTTGCTGCTTCTGATTGGCCTTCCATATAAACTTTTGATTGGCTGCTAGAAAGTATCACTCCAACATGCCTGAGCTGTTGGTACTAGGTCACCTGCTTGGCACTTACAAACATGTTGCCCGGGGAGGATAAGTCCATAAATATGGGTTTCCTGCTGAAAGCTGGCATGTATTCTTTTAACTGAGCATCTCAATGTTTCTAGTTTGTTTGGACATACCCTCAGCGACTAAAATACATCTCTATTTGGCAGTAGTTTTTGCTTCTCTGCAGTTGGCCACTAAATTATGCATAATTTTTATTTTTGGTTTTGTCAGAAAAGTTGGTCTTGAAAAAAAATCCATGAATTAAATTGCATTTTAAAAATGTCTTTTGCTTCATCGATGCCTAATAATAATTCCAGCTTCATTTTGTTTATAATTTCTGCTTCTATTTGTTTTTACAGTACCCCATTTAAAAAAGACATCCGAGGAAGCTGATGTAGATGATGAATATGAAATACCAGTTGAGCCATTGAATCACTTATTTAAAAACTCCATGCTTTTTGGTGATTCGGCAGGAGGTACTGTTTTGTTTACACTTTACCAAAATGAGATTCTGCATGTGTTTACATCTGCTAAGGCAGCCATGTATGGGAACACTAGGTATGCTTTGAATTCAGGAGACTGACTTTAAGGTCACAAGAGGTTACCTTTTGATTAAAACCAATGGTTCAGGTTTAATTATTTATTGACGGAGATTTTAAAATAAGAATAAATTGACATTTCTGTGTAAATATATTTGGGGATGCCTGAGGTTAATAGGTTGTCCAGGGTAAATGGTCTTTTATTGAACTCAATCACTTTGTTATTGAACTTCCATCACTTCTTTTCCAGTATGATTATGTTGTTGATCATACCATACATAAGTGTTTTGCATATAAGAACTATCTTAGGAATGATTTGTTGCACTTTGGTGACTAGAAATGACCTTGAAAGACTGGTCACTTCTCAAACTAAAGCAACAGTCAACAGTAAAACCACTGGAACTTTTACTTGTTTATTAAAGGGCCACTAAACCTCTAAGATTATTATTATTATTAATTCATGTCCATTAATCCTGAAAAAATGCTAATAGCTGTAATATACTTGTTTATAAGTCGACCTCGTGTATAAGTCAAGGTCAGTTTTTGGGCCAAAAATTATGAATTTTAATATGACCCGTGGATAAGCCGAGGAAGGAGTGGGGGGGCTGTACATACACTGCATCATAGACACACATTAGCTACATACACTGCATCATAGACGCACATTAGCTACATACACTGCATCATAGACACACATTCAGAAGACTTACATACACAGATAGGACAATAAGTCATAGGAGTCATAGGTCCATATGCTATATCTTCCCTGTGGGATTTTTCATATGTGTTTCTGGTAAATGGGGCAGCCTTGGCCACCTTATACAGACTCTCATTACTTACAATAGATATTGTTAAGACTTGTCACTTACTGGTAAACCCCCATTGCAATGAACATTTCCTTCAGTACTTACTGGTATTTAATGGGCTCTTCATTGTCTTCTCCCAAACGTCATACTACAAATCCCAGCATACCCTGTCACCTCATACAGTCATTACTAAATAAGTGGAAGGAACCGATGGGCCTTGGATCCTGAATATTAATTGGAACAGAGTTATAAATGCAATGATGGAGGGGTGGTTTGTAGGAAAATGGTTCTTGTGCCGAAGAGCTTACAAACGACTCATATCACTAGCGACCTGTTCCCAGGAAAACAATAAGGTGTGCTGTATAGACTAGAGCTACCTAGGCTAGGGCGGGAAATAAAAAGGGGCACTGAGAGGAATCGGAGAGGACAGGGATGTAAAAGCCCGCGTAACGTGTGGGAGGAGGGGCGGTAGCCATGGAGGGATGCCTCACGTTTGCATGACTAGATAAATTGACAGACCAAACAGCAAAGCCCGTAAGGCAAGTGTAACAAGGACCGGAGAGTTTACTCACCTCAGCGCTCCGAACAGCTCTTGTGTTCCACTAAGCTCAATACTACTGTCACTTCACAGCCGAGTTCCTCGCATGCGCAAACACCATGGTAATAACTGTTTTTTTTTTCTCTTATACCGTATATATGCGTGTATAAGTCGAGTATACGATTTTAAATGCTTTTTTTGACCTAAATTTCCCAACTTATACACGAGTATATACGGTAAGTTAATTATAATGCTGAATTATGAGAGTTGATAATACAGTTAAGCATTACCTTTATAATCTTTCTTAGAATTTTATTTCACACTCCAACACCTTTGGCCCTGCAAAGTCAATTGTTCACATCTGAATGGAGTATTTGTGCTTATTCAGTCAGTTGCAGGGACACTTAATATTCTAATCAGCACAGTTTGGCAGACATTTTGACATGGCTTAATAAATAGGTGTAAATACTCCTTTAAAGCTCTCTCTCTATTTATCATCTTTACCCTTATTCATAATATACTTTTAATTTTTCATAATGTAACAATTGCATTATTTTTTCTTACACAAAGAAACTCCCCATATAGTGCATGGAGATCCAGTTAGCGACAGAAGAAGTACTTTTCAAGCGCACTTGGCTCCTGTGGTTAGCCCCCATCAGGTTAGTCTGATTGTTGCCTTGGTAATAGTTTGTTCATGTGTTTGAAGTTCCAAAATGTATTCCAGCTATTGTTCAACTCCAGCATTGGCTATTGTATTTAAAGAGATGGATGGTCATAGGTTGGACGTCCCTGATTCTGTTTATTATTACTTTATCCTTTTTAGGTTGTCTGTAAGTGCACATCATCAACAACCTATTTGTTTCTGGATTTGATGGAATCTGTTTAGGTTAAAGGAATTTGTAACCATCTCAACCATCTCTGCCTATTTAAATTACCTCCGTTTCACCCTGTCTGCTATTTCACTGTCTCAAATTCTGTGTTAATGTTCAGTTCTATGATCTAAAATGATCCTCTTTGAGAAGAGTATTTTTATAGTGTCCCCTCCAATTAAAGTTAGTTAAATTTTCTTAGTAGCTTACACAAATGTATGGCTCACCAGGGTTGAATGCTTATTGAAGTGTCAATGCCATTGCTATTACCTATGAACTAGTAAAGGTTACTGTTAATTGCACAGTAACTTAATTTTTTCTCTATTTTAGAATCAATTCAAGTGCTATGTATATCTGTTCATGGTTGTTGGTGACTTTTTCATCCAGTCATTTTTTATTTTTGTGTTTTGTTTAGGTTAAATTGGTCCTAAATAAGCTGTACGAGAACAAGAAAATTGCCTCTGCAACTCACAATATATATGCTTATAGGTTGGTCATCCATATAATCTAGATTGTTTGCAGCGAAAACTGTGTACATTGTCATGGTTAGTTATTTAACTGTCTAATTCAACATTCTTAGCAGCTTCATTTAACATTAATTCAATTTCTAATGTCAACCAGCATTGTGTTTCATTTCTTTTTGAGAAATATTCCAGTAATGGCAAAATACATAAGTAGTAAAAGTAGTGGAAGAAGTATTAGTAATAGTACTAGTAGGATATATTACCATTAATATAGGGGTGTGCGAGATATATCGTCTAAGATAATATCGTAATCGGCACATTATCGATATTCAAGCTGTCGTTATCGAACGGCTCCACGCCTTTAGAATAGGCTGCTGCAGAGACTTCTGGGAGGCGGGCTATCAGAGTGGCCGCACTTTTAACTAGCTCTGTAACAAAGCTGAGACCCAACTATACACATATATAAATAGAGGCCCACGTGTCTAGCCTAACAGCCACTGACACACACGGCACCAAGCAAAAACGCCAGGACCAGACAAACCAATGATTAACCCAAACACAGCTTATCTAATTTTTTCACTAAATTGAAATATAAAACTTAACACATTTTTAAATAATGCAAAATATTGTTTATTATCGTTATCCACGAAATTACAGAAAATATCGAGATATTTTTCAGAAATATCACACACCCCTACATTAATAACATTATTTTAAAAAATTGTTTTTCATTCCAAACTCTCGTAGGATATATGATAAAGAAAGAAATGCATATTTACAGGATTGTGAAGATGACGGGGAAACAGCAGCAGGAAAACGAATGCTCCATCTTATGCAGGTACCATTGTGCTCCAAAGGAAGTGTTAATTCTGTTCCTATGTACATGAATTGGTTTACTTCCTGATTATAACTGTTGATTAAACAGTCCTCCCTTTTAGAGGTATAATTTTACTTAGTACGAAAGGGAGCCATCTGAAGAGTACAACTTTATTTTCTTCACAGTATACCACTTAGTGATTTTACATAATTTACCTTATTTTGGTTCTAAATATGATAAAATTCATGTTTCAAGCGAACCTACACAAAGGACAACCGTGAAACAAACATTCGCTGTATCACAGCATGCCTTGACTTTATTATATTGTTAGTTTGGAGAACTGAAACTATAAAACAAATGTATACTGTTCTTACATGTGAATATCATTATGGTTGACATTTATTTTGAACCATTAAAGTACTTTTTTGTGAGTGCATTGGAGTTTTTTTGCTAGTATTTCTTTAGAGCAATTTAAATAACTCTTCTTTACACAGTAGTAATAAGTCGGTCAACTCAGCCCAACTGCTTTTAATGGAAGACTCCATCAGTTTTCCTGCTCCCTGGTGTTGTCCATTAAATCCGCCTGTAGAATTTTATAATAGGAGGTAAAAGCACATCTGCCATATCACAAACGTGGCCCTGGCCTTGCTAACACAATAGGCCAGTCAAGATGCAAGAACGGTTTATAAAAGAAAGATGTATGTCAATAGCTTTCATAGGTGCAGCCTAGTGAGCTTATTAGTACAGTGGTTCAGATAAACCTGTTGAAAGGAAAAAGAAATAGTAGGTTAGTGGCTTTTTCCAACATGTTCTTCAGTTTTGAAAAAAGAACTGCTGCATAATGGGGAAAAAAGCTAATACAGCATATATTTATTTAAAAATATGACACAAGACAATTTGCCACCAGACTTATCTGTAAATGAGCAAAACTTAGTCTGAGTTTGATATTTACCATATAAGACCATTTTGACATTTTAGACTTGATGTACCCTGTTTCGCTGTCAATTTTCATTTCCCTGTACTTTCCAATTTTGCTGATTTATAAAGAATTGATAACAATACATTTTTTGATGAGAAATCTTTTTCAACTGCTCCATAAAGGATAAAATAATTCATTCCAGTCTGAGGGAGGGAGGGAGGTTTGGCGATACCAGCTCCATAAATGATAATAGTTCATTCCAGTCTGAGGGAGGGAGGGAGGTTTGGCGATACCAGCTCCATAAATGATAATAGTTCATTCCAGTCGGAGGGAGGGAGGGAGGGAGGTTTGGCGATACCAGCTCCATAAATGATAATAGTTCATTCCAGTCTGAGGCAGGGGAACACATTTGGACAATAACATTTGCTTTGAATAGCTTTATAAATAGCCAGAAACAGCAACATTGATGCAAATAGGCTGTTTCTCCAGCACTAATTAGTAGAAAACTTTTTGACTTTAGTTAATATCCTCCTATGTCTAAATTCTAATTTTGCTTTGTTTTTTGGGAAATGTTGTGCCCTTATTTTAAAAAGTGCTGTTTTCAGTTCTATACGCTTAAAAGGCATTTAATGCATCCTAAATCAAGTAAAAGAACTTTACCTTTAGAAACTTTCAGCATCCAGTGTGATTGTGCTCTAGAAGTAAGCCTACACAGGAGAGCCTCAATAAAAAAAATAAAGATCTATATTTCATAAAAGATTATTTTTACAAACCTAGATACTGCATACATGTGATGTCATGGTAGTGGTCTCACGGTGGTATGGAGGTATCCTTCTTGGACCTGATCGCTTTAAACATATAAACAACTGTACAAGAAACATATTAATGGAAAACAACTACATTAATAGTATGGTAAGTTCAGTTTTGCTATTGTTTTTCCTGTGTAATTCACATGCCTGCTACTACAGTGAGAAACAAATGACTTCATAGCATGAAGAAATCAAGGCAGCAATGTACCTATGTAGTCCAATGCAGTCCAGAATAAAGTTACCTAATATTTAAGATTTCAGTTTGGCGTTGAGCCGGTATATTGACCTGCCTCTCCTAAATTCTGCCAAAGCATCCAGGAGCATTTCAGGGATGGATTATGTGTTGCTTTCAACTAAATCGTTTCCCCTGGATAATTGTCCAAACCAATAGGATGAGCCACAGTGCCTAATTCCTTCTGGCTTGGTAAGCAACAGATTAGTCTGAGATCCCTTGATGAAGCAGGTCACCATATTGACCTATTTGTGTTTAACTGAAATGCAAGTTGATCTGGATTACAAACAGAGCTG
The DNA here is from genome assembly GCA_019650415.1 of Pipa parva. Taxonomy (NCBI): domain Eukaryota; kingdom Metazoa; phylum Chordata; class Amphibia; order Anura; family Pipidae; genus Pipa; species Pipa parva. Next base: position 3,226 of record WMED01019633.1, on the reverse strand, counting down.
TAGAACAATAATATCTTTTGACATTTTTACAGTTTTATACTGTTTTTTTTTTATGTAGGAACAGTATGTACTTTATCTATAGATTTCCTTAAAATCCCTTTTTAGTGTTTTTGAAAAAAGGGGAGTCACATTCACCATTGCAGAAAACATATTATAGATTACTGTACCGCAAAAGTAATTTTCGAATGTATTTAAATTTTACCTTTTAGGTGGTAAATTAGTAATCTTGCTGATTTTTAGCTAAATTTTACAGCTTAAGGTAATCCCCTCCCCATTGATTTGCTTGAGGTGCAACCGGTGTCTTCTGTCACCAGCTATTTTAATGTGAAAAATCCTATAGTTGTGAAAGGTTCCATTTAACATAATCGTACAGGAAAGTAAAGCAAACGTTGTGCTGTTTTCTTGATTATATGTATATTGTAAGCTCTATGGGGCAGGAACCTCCAACCTCTTGTGTCAACCGCAACATAGTGAACTTTCCTTGTAGTATTATTTCACTTGTATTATTTAATGCACTTTTCCCATGTCTGTATTATGCTTGTATTGCTGAATTGTACAGCGCTGTGTAAATTTGTGGCACTTTATAAGTACATACATACATACTGTATATGGCCACTAGAGGCAGTGATGAAATCTACCCTGAACCATTAATGATATATATATAACTTGAACAGAAGGACAGAATGTTTATTAGTCATTTTAAGATGCCTGTGTATACCCTTTCAGATGTAATTTATACATTTGCATAAAAGTCTGTGTGACCTCCACTGCTATTGTGTGTACAGTATGTATGTATATTTGTATGTATATTTTTATTTATACAGCAACACTAAGTTATGCAGCGCTGTACAATCCAACAATACAGTTATAATATAGACGAGGGAAAAGTGCTTAACAAAGAACAAGAGAAGTAAATTACAAGCACATAATCAAGAATATATAATTGAAATAACTAGTTCCATTGTGTAGCATAGTGCTGGGAATAGATATATAGGTAACTGTGAATGTCAGGTGGTCAGAAAGTATTTTAGAAGCTGATGGAGTTTTCTCTCATTTTGTCATAAATCTGCTACCATGGAAACAAATCTTCTGGTTATGGATTATTAGATGTCACCTTCTCTCCTGTCCTTGACAGGGCACTGTTCACTTGAATCCATGGATGAAAATGTTCCTTGTCCTTATCAGAAAAACACTGTGACATCTTTCATATTTAGATACATGGATAAAATCATAGTATGAAATAATGCAAGTTTTTCAGAATGCATTATCTCAATATGTTTTACTGGACATTTAAAAAGAATACAGTGATTGTAAAACATTTTAGGTTTGGAATGGTTTGATATCCCTTAGAAAACAGATGGAAACTGTCCAGGTTATGTTTGACCATGTGTAGTTTGTCAGTAGTAAATACAGTATGAGTATCCTGCCTTTTAAATGTCTTGCACATAGAAAGTTAATCGGAATACACCTTTTATTCTATTTTTTTTATTTATTTTTTTTTTATATTTCAGGAGGAGTCCTCTAAACCAGCTATAAAAATCAAAAAAGCAACAAAAGAAAAGAAAAAAGCAGATCATTAGACTGCTACATATTTAAGACTATTTAGCAATCACAACTTACCTTCGAGTGCCCACCTACAAATTTATGCAGTGTAAAAGTTTCTTTGCAGATGACAGCAGTTGTTTTAATTTAAGGAAGCATATAATTTCTCTTTTATTATTATTCTATTTTATTATTTATTATATTTTTTTCTCCAATTAACATCATTTCAAATAAATCATTTGGAAACATGCATGTTTGCAAGTTAGCCATGTTTAACAGCTTCCGATTAGTGGAGATGAATTGATTCATTTGATCAGCTGGGAATAAAAATGTCATTTCTCTTGCCATTTACTAACATAAGTGTATGTGTGTTCTGTGTTTTCAATGAACAATTTTCCAAAGTGTTTTTTTTTTAGCCTGGAGTCGCACTAGCCGATTTTCATGGTAGCTGGAAAAACAGTATTCATTGTTTCCTGTGGGATACCCACAGGCTATTGTGTTTTTTTTAAAGATGGACTACAATGAGCCTAATTAAAAAAAAGTCTGCTGTAAATCAACTAGTGTGACCCCAGCCTTAGGCCAGTTCAGACAAGCGCATTTATGCACTGCGCTTTTGGAAAAGCGCATCCTGAAAATACGTTGGAAAATTCAGACTGGCATATCTTCAGGATGCACTTTTCTATTGTACTTACCCGACACAGTGTGACTGCTCCCTTAGCGTTCAGGGGCGTTTTGAGGTTTGATCCTATACTAATCCATATTGCAGGTTGGGTTAGGTTTAAAACTGATATTTTACCAATATATTTTTCTATTGCCCCTCCCTACACATCTTCCCTTGTTCGCTTGTATGCGCCTAGCCGTCAACTCCACTCTTCACAAGGCAACCTTCTTCAGGAATCCCTCACCAAGACTGCCCATTCTCATCTTAAACCCTTCTCTCTTGCTGACCCTTATCTTTGGAATTCTATACCCGTCTACCTCCGCCAAGAGCAATCCATCAATATCTTCAAATCTAAATAAAAATCTTACCTCTTGGAGCACTAGTACTGGTTTTCATGTCTATATTTTATATTTAAGCAACTATTTATTCAAAATTGTATTTTTTATTTATTCTCTTATTTAATTGGCACCTGTAGCCAAATGAATTGTCACTTTATGCTACTGCACTTGTTGCCCTCCTATCTGTTTATGTAAGTCTTCCCCCTATTTAGATTGTAATCTCTATGGGGCCGGGACCTCCATCCTCTGGTTTCAATCATGACCTGGCACTTAGAGTGATGCATATTCTTGATTATATACTTGTTATTTACTTTACTTGTTCATTGTTACACACTTTTCCCTTGTCTGTATTATAATTGTTATTCTGACTCAACAACCTGGCTGTGAGCAGGGGAGGTTATAGATAGTCTTATATCTGCGCTTCAACCAGTACTCACACCAAGTCACATATTGTCAGATAGCGTCAACTCCATTGTAGAGGCATGTAGGAAGATTCCAGCTTTATTTGGTGCAGAAATCCTGTAGAAATGCTGGTTACAACGGTGTGAAAAGGATATAATATGCCAGGGTAGCAGGAACATGCTCTGTCTTAACATGAAAATGGCTGCTAACATGAGGGAGAGGAGAGGAGCTACAACACTGCAGCTAGAGGACAGGAAGACAGGAGGATCAAAAAGCAAAGCAG
>WMED01019632.1:0-12375 GCA_019650415.1 Pipa parva | reverse complement strand
TTGGGCATGGGGTCCCAGGACTGGTGGTTATTGGCTGCCCTGATACTACTTGCCGCCATTGTCATGGGTAGAGTGGCTGGTGTGTCGGGCCAGCTAATTGGTGAGTCCTTGGGCATGGGGTCCCAGGACTAGTGGTTATTGACTGCCTCATGGTGGGGCAGCCATTGGAAAATATTTTTGAAAAAGGGCAAGCATTCCGATGTGTTAATATTGAAATGGATACATAACTTTAAAGAAGTTATTTGGTTGTTAAAATTGGTTTTAATAATAAAGGAGCTGTGGCCTTCTAACCCCATCTTTTGTGTCCTGGCATTCTTGGGTAATTGGTAGGAGGGTGCAGAATGGTTAAATAGGTTTAATTAAATGGAGGTTATAATCCTGGAGCAATGTTGATGCTGCACCAGTCAAATGAAGTCACTGCATTTTACTGGTAGCATGCATTTGACTGCATCCTTGCACTGTTAGACTGACTATGAGACAATAGTCAAGTAACAGTGTCCAACGCCATTTACTTCTTTGCTGCTTACTGAATAAGGAGAAGCAAATCAATAAAAAAAACATACTATTATTTTAAGTATTTTATCATATATTTATATTCTGTATATAGGCTCATTTTTGTTAACAGTATTGTCCATATTGCCAGTATGTAGAAAATAATATTCATAGAACAAGAAAGTTAATGACGTTGGATCCATGCGAAGATGTCATTGCTTTGCTACTATTCACCTATAAATGCACTAATACCCAGATACTGCTGTGTTCCCAGATGACAACAGAACATGCACCTGAAAACATGTGCAGCTGCAAGGAACCAGAGCAGGTGATGCTGGGTGTTTACATGCAACCCTGGTAGTTCCACCCATGATAATACATGATATTAAATAATCACACACTAAAGAAACACACAAAAATCAACATTCTTAACTAAAGTGTTCTTTTATTCATGTGTACCTGTATTTATAAGGAAAAATAATATTATGAATGCTGGAATTGTGACTGGCATTAGATGCCTCAGTTATTCATTATGAATGATATTTCAGATAGTTTTTCAGTTTAAATACAGCAAAGCTAGTGCAATAATACATTGTTTATAGACCAAGAATATGAATAAGAAAGTCTCATTACTGTCCCTTTTCCTTAAGAAGACGTAGCCTGTGTACAAATGCAAATGACCTTAGTAGTGCTAGTTTAAAGCTGTTTGTTCCTTTAAGAAAAGAAGCTTCCAGGAAAGTCTCAGTTCTGCGCTACAAATCTCCTGATATTATTTTGGTTTTTGCTACAGGTAAAATTATAAGATTATGGAGAAAACAGAAATCTGCTGAAGTCATGTCTGAAAATGCAAACTATATACATACAAGTAATACAAATGTGCGGGTACAGTTAAATAGTGAAAATGGTTAGTGCTGTACAGAAACGCAACTAAATGAATAAGGGAGATGCTTTAAGAATCAGAGAGATGTAAGGAAAAGCCCTGCTCCCAGAACATGCATTAATTACAGAATACAGTACTGTCCTTCACAAACCTATATAACGTATGATGACAATTTTATTACCTGATTGTTCTAGATATGTAATTGTAGGGAGATCCTCAGATTCTAAAACAACAGACATGGGGTCTACTTGGCATTATTATTATTTATTTCAATAGTTATGTTGATTTGAAATGAATAAATTAACAATTGACCATATTAATTTTGTAGATTAGAGATCCCTACTAGACTCCATAGTCAATCAAACATGTAGTTTAAACCCTCAGATCCCATCGTAAAATAAATGAAAGTCCATCAATACACAAGTACAGTGTAAAGGAAAGGACTGCCTCCTGATCCAATCAGAGTCCATCAGTTCAAATTCTAAGGAACTGCCCAACAGGCCCTACCAAGGGTCATACTGAAACCTGTAGAAGGTATAACCTTAAGTTTTCCAAATTGGAAATAAGGAAACAACGGAGTGTAGATAAATAGTAGAACATTCAAATTCATTAGAGGTAAATTACCTCAGGCTGCCAGATTACACCTATTGTTACCTTGAGCATATGATATAACATTGCTAGGCAGCAATTATCTGTAAAGAACAGAGAAAAGACAAAGTTAGAATAACTCATAAAAATGGTTTAATAGATTAAAATTCATTCAATCCATGGGGCTCCATGTAATTTAACCTCTTAATGCAAACTGCTTCTTTTTGGAGTAACAGTATTCTTAGGTTATCTCCCCTGGATGGTAACGTTACTGTTTCTAAGACCTGCCAATTCAGCTTTGTGACCTGATGCTTCGCAGTGGTAAAGTGTCTATCTATGGTAGTGTTAGTGTGGTTCTCCTTTGTGTTCCTTAATACGTTCTTTTATCGGTCTAGATGATTGACCTATATAACAATTCCACAGGGCCATTTTAATGGTACACCACATTCTATGTGAAGCAAATGGCATAGCACCTTAGTTTTAGAACATGGCCTTGAGTGGGACGATACACAATGTCACTTTGAATAATGGATGGACAGCAGGCACAACTCAAACATGGGAAGGTGCCACATTTTTTCTTTCCCATGAACAGAATTGTTTTGGGTGTAGGTGGTATAACCTTGCTAGGGTATAGAATAGCCCTAATTAACATAGTTTATAAAGCTGAAAAAAGACACAAGTCCATCCAGTTCAGCCTATTTACCTGCAATGTTGTTCCAGAGGAAGGCAAAAAACCCATGAGGCAAGAGCCAATTTTTTTCATATTAGGGAAAAGATTTCTTCCCGACTCCAAATATGGCGATCAGAATAATTCCCAGGATCAAGATCCCACTTTCAGTTTTCTAGTACCCATCATTTTTATGTTCTTATACTGAAAGAAACCATCCAATCCAGTTTTGAACTCTTTAGTAGAATTAACCATGACAACGTCTTCAGGCAGAAAGTCCCATAGCCTCACTGGTCTTACAGTAAATCCCCGCCCCCCCTCGATTTGATACTGATGCAGAAACGTTACTTCTTAATGTAGAGGATGCCCCCTTGTTATACTTACAGTTCTTGGTATCAGTAGATTGTGGGAGAGATCTCTGTACTGACCCCTAATATATTTTTACCTGGTTATTAGGACACCCCTTTATATTCTTTTTTCTTGAAGCACCCCATGATTCTATTTGCTTTGGCAGCTGCTGCTTGGCACTGGTTGCTACAGTTATGTTTATTGTCATCTAAAATTCCTAAATCCTTTTCCAAATCTGTTTTGCCCAGTGGTTCTCCTAGAAAATAATCTAGACATTCATTTCTGCTTCCCATATGCATAACCTTACATTTATCAATATTAAACCTCATTAACCACTTTCCTGACCAAACCTGCAATGTATCTAGATCCATATGTAATAAAATACTATCTTCCTTTGCATTAACTACTTTACACAATTTAGTATCATCTGAAAAAATGTATATTTTACTATGTAATCTCTCAGCAAGATCTATTATAAATATATTGAAGAGAAGAAGGTCCCAAACTGGCCTTTTGGGTACCCCACTATTAACAGTAACCCAACATCAGTATTTACCATTAATAACCACCCTCTGTTTCCTACCACTGAGCAAATTACTAACCCACTTACACACAATTTACCCCAGTCCAAGGATCCTCATTTTATGTGTCGGCCTTGTATGTATCAATTGCTTTAGAAAAATCAAAGTATAGGACATCCAGTGACTCTCCCTGGTCTAGTCTATAACTGACCTCCTCATTGAAGCTAATTAGATTTGTTCTAACCCCCACCCCCCAGTAACTGAACAGGGGGATGAATTTAAGCATGTTACTCAGATCCTTATCCTGAGTTAGAATGGGCCAGAATCTGTTCAATGCCCTTGAACCTAGAGTTATACTTGCAAAAAATGGTAAACATTCAGAATGCTGGTTTATTATATGTTGTTTATTTCTAGGTGTATTTTTTGCCATTACAAAAGCTCAACATATGTGGTATTTTTTATGTCCCCTTTCTTTAAACCTAGCTTTTGTGCTGAAGTCTCGAACAATGACTCTGATGAAGTAATGCAGCATGCGTGTAAATATTGGCCTTTGGGTATGGCTCTTGACTACATGTGGGTTGTGGTAGCTATCTGCATGTAGAATGTTGTTTTTGCCAGTTCGCTTGCGAAACATATCTTTAATAATTGTACCATTACTGTCTGACAGGGACGTATCCAAAAAGGTTATTTTGTCATGGCTATATTAAAAAGTGACTTTAATAGAGGGGTGCATGTTGTTTGCTTCATTTCCCACAGAAACAAATTCCGTATGGGGTCTGACCATATAACAAGGATGTCATCCACATTCTGAAGGTATTTGACAATATACGGCATATATTTAGAGCCAAGAAACATCCTGTCTTCCAGATTACAGACAAAAACAGTAACAAATGAGGGATATCCAGAGGCTCCTATTGCTGTACTGTGCTTGCCAGTAAAATGTGTATGGTCCAAGATGCAGACAGTCAAGCAGAATGAATATAAGATGATGTGGTAAGGTAGTGTTAAGTAATGCTTCTTCTATATACAAAAATACCTTCATTTTGGGGAATGGATGAGTAAAGGCTCTGGATATCAGTGCCACAGAGCCATATCTCCTTCTGTAGGTTGGTGATCTCAGACATGCATTGTAATAGGTGTGTAGTGTTGCGTAAACATTTTGGAATTTGTTTCAGAATTGGATCAGGTGGCAGTCCTTTCCTTTACACTGGACTTTTGTGTTGGACTTTTATGAGGCTTTCAACGCTATGTTTGATTCACTCTGTGCATATTTGATAAAAAGGAAACCTGCTGAAACATGTAATGCTCTAGTAGAATAAAATTATGTAGCCACACTGCAATTTTCTCACTAGCATCGTTTACTCCTACTTTACTTGTGAATCTATACTGTATGTGGTGGACATGATACTTTGGAGGCAGGTGCTGTACGGCAGTCTATTCAAGGTTGCTCCATTCCCAATTTTGCATTAGACTACATAATTAACTGCTCTAGTCTGCTCAGTGTTTCCTTTGTTTCTCTAGCTGGTGATCTGTCTCTATCTAAGTATGAATGAAGCTAAGCATAGTCATCCTGGCAGGGAAGAAATCCCAATGAGCCCAAAAAGAAAAGCATCATAAAACTATGCATATCAGAAAATGAATTATTTTCCAGGGCTGAGAGGGCCATTTCCAGCACCATCTTTCCTATTAATAAAACCTCTGCTTTGAAACATTAAGAAAAGTTTATGTGTTGCTCCTGGCTAATGTAAAAAACCTTCATCCCAATAGTCCTAGCTGAGGAAATTAAAAAAAAAAAATCTTTTGAATTGAAGTAAAAAATGTTTTTGAATCAGTATAGGTAACATTTTGAATCCTCATTTCCCTTGAAATGATAATTGATGATTTGAATTTGATTGAATTGATAATAATTGAGAAATGTTACAGGTAAACAATTATGACTTTTCTCACTCCTCTGACTAATAAATATCCAAGGCCTTTTCTGACTAGGGTTGTGTGATTTTAAGTCCAATGGGGAATTAGGATGAATGACTCTAATCATGCAGCTTAGGGGTTTATTGACTAAAGTGAAAATTTGACTGTCACATTCTCAAACAGTGGATTCCCATAGCAACTCCACGACTGCAACAATATTGCCATAGTAGTCATGACTGTGACAGTAGCAGTCTATTGCAATTGTCTTTAGCTGGTGAATTTACACCTTTACACCAATTTGGACTCTAGTCAATATTTATTGGGATGATGGACTTGAGGTGTACAAAATATAGTGTCCTTATTTATATTTTATAAGTTGGTAATTAGTTTTTTCAGTAAAATCTACAGTATGTCCTGTGTCCCCTGCATCCCTTTGGAAGGAAAGGGAGGGACCCTAACATCTACAGATCAGTTCGTGATTGAGTGTGAAAGGCTTTGGACTAAACACTGAATAGTCATGTAAAGCTCTGAATTCGCACTTCCCCATATTCCCTTATTGGGCAAAATCTGTAATGTGATGAATACATGACCAATTTGGGTAACTACAATAGTTGCAATCTTACAGAGCACTTCGCATTACTTTGCTCGTGTGTGCACAAGTACTTCTACTACTGACTAAACAGCATTGTGTCAAAGGAGTGTATGCAACTAGTTGTACTGCTCCGAATTCACCCACTTTAATTCACCACATTAGAGTGGTGAAATGGGGGCCTGATGGTAGGGCTCTGAAATCTATTTCTATCTGACTATGCCACACAACACATCTGACAGTGATGTCCACTTGTTCAATAAGTTTATTCACCGCTTAAATTAAAATAATGGAAACCGTGAGCATATTTATAAAGAGGCTAAATGCAACATTGCCTATGACATTTCAACAGTGAAATATTAGAAAGAGAGAGAAATATTATTTTACTTGCAAGATGCACTTTTTGTCAACAGTGTGATTTTTGAATGGTGGTAACTATATTTCATTGGTGAAATAATGCTTTCTGAGGGCATTTTCCCCTTCATAGACTTGCTGTTTTATGTTTTATAGTTATATAGAATCTTGCCTTGGGACACAGGACTTGAGATAGAGGAGTGGAAAAGAATCAGATGCAGAACAGTAAAGTCTGCATGTAGAAACCCATTCTTTTTGCTGTTACTAACCTCTACTCGCACACTGGTTACACATGTTTCTTTGTGTTCGTTAGGTTGTGTAGAAAAAGCAGAAACTATATTGTCTTGTAGAAAATTTAACAGAAGACAGTAGAAAGTGATTTAAAAATGGGAACATTCTTTTTACCACTATTAAAAAAAAATGGTTTAGTCACCAACAATTATTTGCTTGTCCATTTGTCACTGTTAAATAAATCTTTTTGCAGTTTATATTATTTATATCCGTTTTCAAATTGCATGTAGTTTCTTTATCACAGCTGCTTTTCTTTGTCACCTACTTAGTCTTCAGCAGCTCAGTTTAGAACCTTAGACCATATATTTGCATGAAAGGCTTCAGAATCCTGAGTAACAAATCAGAATCTTACAACTGTGCAACCTCAGAGCAGTAGTTCTCAATCTTTTTTTTTTTTGCCACGACCCTTTATCCGTGACAATTTTAACGTTTCAACTGTGACAATATTCACATAATCATATGAGAACATTGTTGTGGTTGCAACTTTACTATAGAAATATTGTCGCGATTTTACTAAAGAACTATTGTTGCAACTTTATTATAGAAAATATTGTCACAGTCACAACCTTAAAATTGTATCAAAAATCCATGACAATCCCGAGGGGTGTTAGGCGACCCCTGGCAAATTGTCATTCAACCCCAAAAGGGGTTGTGACCTCCAGGTTGAGAACCACTGTCATAGAGCTACTGCACACCTGTTTCTTTTTTTTCAGAATTCTCAAGCCTGTGGATTATGTCAGTGACATAGAAATTCAAGACTGATATGGCTGTAAATTAATAACTGTTAAAAATAACTAACTTATTTTTCGGACTATAAGACACACTTTTTTAATGGTAAAAGCACCATTTAAAAAATGGTGCGTCTTATAGTCTGAAGGTTGCAACCACCCCTGTGCAGGTGCTGGTTCAGCCCTTATAAATGTTCCCAAATCAATTTACTTTCAATTACCCTCTCACGCATCAATATGGCTCCCTACACAGTGGCATCACAAGTGCACATCACTTACTCTCTCACCAGTGAGCTCTTAATTCCACAGACCAACTTTGCTGTTTCTTTATGTTTGCTTTGATGACATCACTTGTGCACTTCCCACTGTGCGCCAGAGATGCCACTGTATAGGGTGACAGAGGGGAGCAGGAAAAAACCAATCAATGTGGAGACTGGGGAAAGCTGATTAATGCAGGGAATGCTGATCAATGTGAGGGGAGGTTGGGAAAAGCTGGAAAGCATGGGTGTGTGTATGTATGTGTGTCTGTTTGTAACATAACTAGAGCTTTATTAAGTTTTCAGCCAGAAATTATGTACTTTAATTTAAAGGGCAAAATTTATTAAACTCGGAAAGACCGTGAGTAGTCTTTTCGAGTTTAATAAATTTCACCCTAAGCATAGTGTTTACTGCTCCAGCCCTGAGGGATAGCAGCCCTCTACCAATAAAGATTCTTGCCTGCAAGGTTGTTTCTATAATATAATTTTTTTTTCCAATTATGGTAAACTCTCTTCTTAGTGTCAAAGAAGCTTCTACATGCTCAACTTATAGACAGAGGTAAAATGTATACTTAACAGAATTTAAGATTACATTTTCACCATTAAATTAAAAAAAATAGAATCAATGACTGTGCTGAAGTGTTTAATATCACAGAAAAAGTGCACATACACGGGTAGAGATATGTAAATGCACATTATCAGAACTTGTATTTATAAAGGATATAAACTCAATAAGCATTTAAACTGAGGTTTAGCCCATTTTTGAGGTGGTGTAATCATGAAAACAAGCATAACTGGGTCATAACTTCAAACATGGATCTCCAAAATTCAACATACTCCACATGAAAGATTATAATTTAGTCATGTAGTATACTACATGCAAGTCCTAGAAAACAATGCCATGATTGATATACACTTTCTCTAATTACTAACATCCATGAAGTAAGCTTTTATTTGGTGTCCAGTTTTAAAGAGATGCTATGCCAACCTTGCAAGGAGCAAAGGCGACTAGGTATACTACTCAATTCACCAGTTTAACTTAACCACGTAAGAGTGGCAAATTGGAGGGATTATGGCGGGGTTCTACATTCTACCTCTGACTGACTATGCCACACAATGCATCCAACAGAGATTGCCGCTGTCCACTTGTTCAACAAGTCTATTCACTATTTAGTCAATTATTAGAAGTGAATATGCAACTATTTTGGAGATGCAACTTGAATTGTAGCAAGGTGAATTCATCCTTTAGTCAATCGGCCCTTTAAAGTGATTAAAAGATCTGGTGCAGTATACCCTAAGCAAAACAAATAGCTTTTCTAGCCTAAAACTTTTAAAGCTTTAGTTCTTTGTAAAAATTAGATTATTTGGCAAAGAACCTTTAGATGTATACTTTACTTTTTTTAATAAGAAGTGCTGATTTATTTTATGTCATTGGTATTTGAAATCATTAAAATTCCCACATATGGTAAAGAGTGCATTACATTACATTAATACTGTATTTTATGGAAATTGGACTGTGAGCTTAAACGTGTGAAATATTGAGCAAATTTATCAGGCTGAGATATACCGGTAGGTGAAACTGAACTGGAAATTTATACTGCCATTTTAAGCAGAACTAGAAATTCAAATGTTTACAAAAATTTGCATTTAATTTTATGGCAAAGTAGAACAAAGCAGCTTTTCAGCACAATTTTGCCATGCAACATGCTAGACTATAAAACTGCACAATTTGTAAATAATTGGAAAATAAATGTTTTGCCTCCCAAAAAATTTAATTTTAACTAGCGTTTTCAGCAAAAATGACAGAATATGTTTCCAGCTATTCAGTTTGATAAATATGCTCCATTAATGAGTATATGATTTTATAAGAGAGGTTATTACCCACATTTAGCCTAGAATGTGTGTTTTTGTTCAGCTACTTGAGTAATAAAAACAAAAAGAAGACAGTCTCTTTAAAATAATATTAATATCCCTTACACTGATATTTAGGAAATGTTGAAATACAGCTGTCAACTTAAGTCTCTATAAAATGAAAGTCTTCCAGATTAGTACATCGGTAACTACCCTAAAGGGATAAATATGACCTCCCCCCATATAATAGTATAGTAGAGTATTTTAGACTCTACTAACAGAGCACAATATTCTTTATGTTTAGCTCATTAAAACCATCAGTAATAACACTTTGTTCCAGCATTGCTAATACACAATATAAATTCTAGAACATTTGTATTATTACACTTGCAATGACCTTCGAGGTAGCATAACCTGGATAGTGTTAAAATTAAAGATCAGTATACAAGCTGCCATTAGTGAAATATTTTGGTGCTGTTCTCCTTTCTTTCAATGCCATTTCTCTGCACCTATACAAACTAATGAGTTTACTAGGTACTTACTTTGACAAGTAACTAACAAAAACACAAATGTGCAGACAATCTTGATTAAACCAGATAACAGTGGATTGTGGGTCTATGCAGCTTCCAATAAGAACTGACTAGACAAAAACATCAATATAATCAAGCATTCACTGAGCTGTAAAATATGTGTTTCACAAATAGTCTTTCTTGTGAAAGTTATGGATAGTATTCCTGCTGGACATCCTTAATCTAATACCTTTTGCCTTATAAAACCACTATTGCAGTCAGTCTGACAGCAAATGTAAATCACTTGCTGGAATTCAGATGAACTTATATTTATTTATTATTGATATTTTCTTTCAAACTCACAGCAAAAGTGATAGGATTCCAAAAGGGTTACATATTATCTTAAAGAAGCACAGCAAGAAATATAACAAAAACTACAAAAAAATACTATATGTAAAAAAAGATCTATCTGGCATTACAAGTAATGTATCACAATACATGGCAGTTACTCCATAAAATTTCCTAATAATGCACATCTGTTCATTAAGCCTACATGCCAGCAATCAAACACAATCTCTCCCATCCAAGCCACCTACTTGATAATTTCTGCTTCCACTGCATGCAATATTTCACAAGTACATGGCAGCTCCACCTCCTGCTGAGAACGCTGTGGACCTGGACACTTACGTCTTACAGAGAATGAGTAAAAATCAGAATGAGTGTATGCCTCATTGATATTCACAGGTTAATGTACCATTTGACATTCCACAACTAGTCCAACAATTTATGTGATTATGTTCAAGGTTCATTAGCATAATAATGGGGATCCAACATGGCGGCTGTGAGAAGCTAGCATCAGCAGTTCTATAAGATAGCACTACATCACAGTACAAAGGTCCTGATTTGCTGCTTCATAATATAGTGGTTTAGGCTGGCAGATCATTAGATTTTCTTTAAATGACTTTGAAGTGGACAAAATTTATCAGGAACATCAGCATGGTTTAGATGGGTACACTGAGAATGCATCACTACCTACATATCAGGAAAGAAAAACATGACATGGCAGCCCACAACTCCACCAAATTTGTCTCCTGTATCTAATTGATGCTCACTTATTGTACTGACTGAGAAATCTTTAAGGCAGCATTTGGTCTCCACACTCCCCGTAATCTTTTCAGATGGAAAAAAAGTATTGCTCCGAGTGTCAGATGATTTAATATCGGATGCTTTATCTGTATAATAAATTATTCTGGCCTTTTATTAAAATTTAGACTATCTTCAAAATAAAAATGCTTAATTTGCACATGAGTAATGTTTAGCAAAGTATATTATCACTGAAATTTGTGACATTCTGTCCATAACCAGAGATGGAATCAGTTGCTATTGCTTACAGTTTGGTGTTTGTTTATTGATAAAAAGAGCTTAAGAGCTAAGAAGATCTTAATAAACACTTTACTATTGTTAAACATTAGCTCAGGAACTTTGAATGAAAAAAAAAAAAAAAGAGATATTTCTGGGGTTTCAGATTCAGTAAGATTTTGAATTTTCAGGGGCAAAGGTCTGGTCATTTAAATAACCAAATGTTTGAAGAACAGAAAATACTGTACACTCTTTTATATGCAATCTGTAAAAAAGCCATTACTTTTAAATCCTAAAGGAAATCAGTTTTTACAACACCTGTATAATTAGTAAAACATTACAGATCTTTTTCTGTAACAAATATTTTTTCTCTTTTTGTTAGCTATGTTTTTTTAACCCCTCTTGCTTCCATTGTGTGTGCAAAAAAGTGTGGGATTTAACATTGTCATTTACTTGCCTAATATAGGACATATATGTTATAAAGCCAGTGTGGCAACTTTCTCAATTTTCTACCCATTCCTGTTAAAAGTATACTAAACAAATATACATTTGACTGTTATATATTCTTTTTTGCCCTTGTAACCAAATTTTATATTGCCATAATACAAATTGGCTTTAAGGGAGGGTGTGTAAAAAACACAGAATATGCATTGCATTTATGCAAAAGTCAGCCATGTTCCCAGTGGTCTGACCAGAATTGTGCCTAGTTTTTATCCCAGTCGTCCTGTTCTGTAGTTATTATTCATGTACTTGGTTCAGTAATGTCCATGTTTGTTCCAAACAAAGCAACAAGCTGTTCTTCATAGTTTGCAATATTTCTTTTCATTATCTCCATACACGGTCCCAGAAGTCTTTCAAAAGCTTGCACATCCATTACTATGAGAAAAGAAAAAGGTCCAATTAAATGCATGGTTAAACAGATTTCACTGATGAATTAAAAGAATTGGAGGAAGCCTTGAGATACAGTTGCTTTACACTCACCGGCCACTTTATTAGGTACACCTGTCCAACTGCTCGTTAACACTTAATT
>WMED01019631.1:0-12375 GCA_019650415.1 Pipa parva | reverse complement strand
ATTCCCGGTCTCCTATTGGCTCTTGTGACCGATCGGGTCACATGAGCCTGCCCCTAACCCCCGAGAGTCAATCTCTCTAGTCTAGAAAGGGATTTAGCTGCTGGTCCTCGGCAGGCTTTCAGCGCTACACCGGGTGTTTTTTTCCCGATGTAGCGCTGAAAGCCTGCCGAGGACCGACACAGGGAGGAGGGGGGCCCTCATTGTACGGGGGCCCTGGGCAGTTGCCCACTTTGCCCCCCCTAACGCCGGCTCTGTGGCTTGGCTATGGTGATGTCTGAGAGCTCTTGTTATAATAATGGGTGTGAGCTGCATGTTTTCTAAATGTATTTTATTGTGTGGTAGCAATGTATAATATGTATAATCATAGCTGTATAGTATCCATTAGATGAGGCCTGGAAATTGACTATGAGGTGAAACTGAGACCTAGGGGGTAATTCAGCATAGTGCGAACTTACCTCCCAATCCTTCGCATCAGCTCTCTGAGACTGTTACGCCCTCGCTGATGTCTTACACTCGGACATCAGCAATGCTTTAAAGGTATTCCAGTCCCACGAGGTGACTCGAATGGTCTCGCCGAGACTGGAATACCTTTAAAGTGTTCGCTGATGTCTGTGTGTAGGACATCAGCGAGCGCGTAACAGTTTCGGCGAGCTGATGCGAAGGATCGGGAAGTAAGTTCGCACTATGCTGAATTACCCCCCATAAAAGACTTGCATTCAGAAATCATACGATTAAAATATGCTGTTCTACTATTCCACAGACAGGGTTTCTATTAGAGACACTGCTAGTTTTGGGAAATTGCCATAGACTAATGCATATAGTTCAGTTGTATTTTTTTTAACTCTTTGGTTGCTATAATTAATCAAGGATGGTTTAAAAGAGAGCTAATCTGTATATATAGTATGGAAAGGGTTTATGGCCAGTTGAACAAAATCCTGCTGTCTTTTTACTTACTGATCTACTATTGTATTAATTTTTTGTATTGGAGCTCCATCTTGTAGTCAAATAAAATATTGGCAGTTCATCTAATTTGTTAAAAAGAACACTATAGACAGCAATTGCAGCATCAGGAGTTTAGGACCCTTCCAGAGGTTATATAATCTTCTGTTGTGGGAGTGCTTTCATTTTGGGCCTACACCTTCCATTTAGATCAGTTGTTAGGCCTAGCTATACTACATTAAGTAATGGCTTACCTCTGAAGGTGAAAGACAGGGCCAGGGATTTAGTGGACTATATCCAGGTAGTTCACATCAGGTTTGAACACCCAGTGTAGGAATCAAAGGGATTAGGCTAAAGGAACAGAGATAGAATTGTCTGAGAGGATTGTCCTGGAAGATTCCCTTCAGAAAAAATTAGTGTCAATACTGACAAATCGTGCGCAGAAACATAAAGGGTGAGAGACTCCATTGTGGTGATATCTATTGGGTTTTGTAAATTATTAACTTTCATTTAGTGGATCTGACCTATATGGTATTGTTAACTGTACAGGAGAGAAAGTTTATATTCCATATAATGATCAGTTTGCTGTTCCAGGACCACTGAGTCTATTCATTTTAAAATCGAAAATGCACCACTAATTTCCACAGCTATAAGAGGGATGATGGGAGATGACCCGAGGAGTGACTTCCTTCTCTGGCAAAACCCAGTTTAAATTTCAGTGTATCAATCTTTAAAAAAAATCAGGACTTTGTAGATCTAGAATGATATAGCTTCCAGATGTAGAGGCATTGTAGCCTCTATAGTCTACTAAAATAATATATGACTATTAATGCATAAATAGATAAGTAGAAAGAGGGTCAATGGAAAAAGTGTTATCTATGAGGTGGAAAATAATGTCTTTACTGAATTAGCTAAATAACTAGCTGCAAATAAATAGATATGATAGCTAAAGAGTGGTTTGGGAAATAAACTAAAAAGGGTATTTGTACAACTGAGTTGCTGTTTTAGCTGGCAAACCTACCTACAAAACAAATAGATGCTAAAGGTCAAAAAGGCTCAAGAAGAAATAAAGCTTTTACAAAAGGTAGCCATTGTTATTTTTTTATTCTAAGAAATGTTGTCTAAATGTCACAAAAATATTTTTTTTCTCTCTTAGTTTTCTGTTGTGCTGTTACAGCCTGGCATGTCCACAGAATCAAAAAGTGTTAACATTTTAGAACCCCCGGCATCCAATTGTATCTGAAGGATGTTTGGAGAAGGAATCGCTTTCACTACATTATTCACTCAGATGACAGATTACAGTGAGTTTATTAAATTCGCAACAATACATTTCTGAAGCAAAATGGAAGTATTCATGAAAATGGAATAAAAAGACAATTTGCAGTGCAGGACCCTTTCAGTTCTTCCCTGTTGTTGTTTATAATCGCTCCTCCAATCTGTGCTATGTATTTCTGTAGCTGACATACATTACATACATAGCTAAGCTATGGCTAGTACTGGATAAAACCCACATTTGTATTTTTAGCATCCTGCCAGTAGGACAAATGCTCTGTTTTCTGATGTACTATTCATCTTCCTTGAGATAAGCCTCAGAGACTTTGTGGCCCAGCCCAGTTATTAAAACTGCAAAATATATAAACAGCAAAAAATAACACCACATAAACACTAAGATCTTCTCGTGCAAGCCCAGAGTGAATACCATTAACTGTAGGAGGCCTGCAGCATGCCATACAAGAGCACATTAGATGCAAGCTTGTTTAAGTTGACTATTACAGTAGAACAATTCGATAGATGGAGGAAAACTATTTACTGGCACAAAAGCCTCAGACATTCTTAAGACTTCCAAAGTAAATTGCCTCACCTCTGTACTGAGATAAGACCTTAAGCTAATGTTTCATATGCCGTCTCCTGTTGATAGACACACTGGCAAAGAAAAGCACAGAAATCAACAATTGCTAGCCTGGCGTGTTCACATTTAAGTCAGTTAATTCTAGAATGTACTCAAACTTGCAGCTATTATTTTGAAAGCTATATATTTTGAGCTATTTATATGGCCTATTTAGAGTGAGGAACACACAGAGCAGGATTTATTTTACCTGTAACCTATGTTTTGATGTATTTTCTAATATAGTTGCTTTCCCTTCATGTTTTAAGCACATATAAAATAGTATAGTAGGTATGGTTGCAGGAAGACAAAGAGTCCATCAAGTTCAACTTTTGCAACTCCATCTCTATGTTGATCCAAGGGAAGAAAAAAAAAAACTCTAATGCAGGCCAGCTGGCAATCCACCCTTCTTCTTCCCAGTCCCATAGATGATGAAACCAATAAGCCAATTGTAAAGAAAAGTTGATCCAATGTCCTATTATGGCTCCAGTCAAACTCTCCACGTTTTGGCTTTTCTGAGTTTAATGAGGAGAACACCCTGAAGTTTCTCGCGGTAAGTATCGCAAGATTTGCTTCGATCAATAATTGCGATGAGAAACTTTTTCTATTGAATTTATGCATGGAAAGGGTTGCCATACTGAATAGCGCTACCTTTCCATGGATATATTTAATAGAAAAAGTTTCTCACGGCAAGTATTGATCGAAGCAAATCTCGCGATACTTACCGCAAGGAACTTCAGGGTGTTCAGGGTGCCAATTAAACTCAGAAAAGTTGAAACAGCTTTTCTGAGTTTAATACAATGCAAAAAATGAGTATTGCAGTATTTTGTGATATCTTTTTTATGGGACTAACAGTCTTTTTAAATGAACAATACAATGACTATTTCTTTAAACCAACCTGATGAAAGAGAATTAACCCTCCGACAGCTTGTTTATTTAAAAAAGACTGTTAGTCCAATAAAAAAGTATCACAAAATACTGCAATACTCATTTATTGACATATATATATATGTCAATAAATGAGTATTGCAATACACGGTGATGATACCTTTTTTATTGGACCAACAGTCAGTTTAGATTTCAAGAGTTTTGTCCTCCCTTTATCAAGTCTCAAGCAATTATAATGCATTAAACCCTGATGCCATATTTATTTTCTCTTTTAGAACCTTATCTTGGATCTATTATTACTATAACAGGAAGTATGAGTACAATATACCTGGAAAAGGATCATGAATGAAATGTAACCCAAGTTTCAAGCTTGGCTTCCCAACACTCTATAAGCAGCATATAGCATTTGTTTTTATTTTGTTGCATTTATCTTAATTGGGATTTTATATTTTTCACAATAACACAGTAACATATTCCAATGTAAAATCCAGTCTGTAGACCAGTCTTCCAACCTCACTAAAATGTATGAATATCTACATCAGCATATTTCGGTCTATGACGGTAGATCTCTTACCCTCGCACTGCATGTAGTAGGCGTAGGGATGGGTAGGCTGTATGAACATTAATGTGCTGCTTGATGATGAGGTCATTCACCCATTCAACTCTCTCCTCTCCACCTTTAGCCATAAATGCTGGTATCCAAAGGATGCTTTCATTTAGACTTTTCAAACGCTGTAAAAACTTATCTTTCCATGTGTCATTGACCAGGTCCTCAAAGGCACGTTGTACAACTGAAGGGTTCATGGTTACTAGGTTGGTCTTCATGCCTACATCTCTAGCATAATCCTCAACTGGTGCCAAATTACATCTGCAAAACATTTGAGTAAGTGTATATTATTTTAGTTTAGTAGGTTATTGCCTGTAGTGCACGAGTAATATTGCAGATGTAGCAACTTTTCATGAAACCTTGTAGTTCTTACATCATAATGGAAATATATTTTTCCAAGAAAATGATACCAGTATTTTCATAAATAGCATGGGTTGTACTTATTTACAGAATTGAAAAAAATACTTTATTGCTGCTATACAGAACTTTCCTTTCCTTTTAGAAAATCATACTACCGCAGGTGTTTTGTCTAATGAAATACAGGCAGAAGTTTATTTAAAGGTGTACTCTTTCTATTCTCTTGTATTTTAATGTCCCTAAATATGTATAGTTATTTATATTTTGTCTTAAAAAAAGTGGTGAAAGGGCTTATAGCACAATACATATCATGACGTACTTACATTAAAATATTTTTCTACACTTGTAAGAATAAAGATTGGCTTGGGGTGCTAAACTAAAGGATTTTTAACTCTAATTAAGCAAGCACCCATTTTAATGCACCAACACCCCTTTTCAAGAATTATGTAGGGTTTAAACATGGGAAAGATGGTCTCTGTTATGCCATTAAAATGGGGATTACCCAAGTCCCCAAAATATAAGGCGTATTAAACGGTTCAGAACAGTAACAGCAGTATTAACATTCTACATCCAGTAAAACATCACTATAAAAAGGGAACATTTTGTGATGGATGCATGCAGTCTGATAAAAATCATTTAAGGTACTGGACTCAGTATGAATCCAACCCATCCTAAACTCACACACAGTTGCCTGCAATTGTTGGACAAGAGGAAACCAAGAGGGAGGTAACTGCTGGTAACAGAGCAAAGATTCCATAGCACAGTTTGAATACAGATAGAAACCAATTTTATTATTTTCCAGCGAAAGCAGATAAAAGACACATTTTTCAAAGAGCTTAACTTCTCTCTATCCTACTCTGTCTTTTCCCATAAAGATATGCAGTTTAGAGCTTCATTTCATATAAATACCTTTGGCAAGGATACCTTTGATTTGAATAAAATTCAGGTTCAGGATCACAAACTCTGGGTTAGAAAAACAATTATTTTTTTCTAAACTAGTTCTAAAATAAGCCAACACATTCTCATATCTATAATACTTCCACCTACAAATATTAGGTCTAAAGGTCGTTATGGGTTACCAATGCAAGATTTCTCTACAATATGTATGCAATACTATAAAACAGCTAGTAATATATGCATTATACTTTTGAGTGGAAAACTTACGCTGCATTGTGGGATTTGTAATATTTCTGTGTATTCCAGTAAAGGCACAGCATTTTGACAGAAAATTGACAACCCTGAATACAAAGTGTTGGCTGTAAAACATATGTATGTAACTAATCTTTCCAAAAACAGAACATTTATAAATTACTGACCAAAAAATAACTCTTCTATAATTAGCGATAGTCTCAGGTATATATATATATATATATATATATATATATATAAATAATAGAAGTTTTATGCTTACTTTATTTAGAAATCATCAGAGTATCCACTTGAATTAAATTATCCATAAAAATAGCAGCAGTACATTATTAACTATATTTTATACTCACAGAAATAGTCACGTAAACGTGTAAATTAACATTTATTTGCCACTTCCTCATATTCAACAAACTCTGAGATGTGGTGAATTTGAGACCAAGTCAACAGCTTGCAGCAGTTTTGGACATATGGAACAGTCCTTACCTTTTTACGTGCACGTGCATAGGTAATTCACCAAGCATCAGAATCTGCCACAATAGTGAATTCAACAAGACGTATTGTGTCACAATTACCAGAATAAAGTGGAAAATGAGGAGGCTGATAGCAGGGCTGCTACTGTCCTGACTATACCACACCACGGAAGAGGCTACAGACGCCGTTGCATCTTTGCTATAGGAATCCTCTGTTTAGTGAATGAGGAGTAGAGAATTGGAGCATAGCGACCCAAAATGATGACAATTCATTTTAACAGATGAATTATTACTTTGACAAATAAGCTTCACAGGCCGAACACCTCCCTACAATTTCAGTCAGAATTATCATTTGATTCTATATTTGCCTTTTACTTCACAAAATGGGAACTGTCACTGGAACTGTGTAAAATTCCACCAGTTAAAGAGCTGATTTTCACAAACACCCTTTATTAGGTTTGAGATTTTGTTATTTTTAACCATTTTTCCTCAAACTAATCTTTTTGTTCTCAAAAACAAGACTGTCTGGGTCAATAAGAAGTTGTCACTAAATGAGCACTTTGTAATGAAAATCAGTAATTTACCATCCACTTTAAATAGGTGCTTTAAGTGCAATTCTGCTTCATAAATTATTGAGCAAAAGAAAAAAAAAGTTCAGCAATGTAACTGTGGTGTTGGTACCTTATAACAAAGTCATGGGAGTCGATCTCTTTTCCGCAGCCACTGTTGAGTAAGATTCCAGAATTTCCAACAATGGCACAAGTCTTAAAGTGCTTGTTCTTCAGTGGAGAAGTCCTTGGTAAGAGATCATACAAGTTCTTAGATATATTCATAGTGCTGTCTCTGTCAAATACATAATGAATAATGTCTCCAGGCTTCAAAGTCCCTTTTAGAACTGAAATGTCCCTTTCAGCATCCAGAAAATGTAATATCTGTTTTCTGAAATAAAAGAAACACAAGATAATACAATCATTTCCAAGTAATATGGGAGATCACAGCTGGTGAATAAGTGAATAGACTTGTTCTGGAGAAAGCTAACTATATGTTGGTAGATTCTGGATCTCTCTGTAATCATTTTCATTGGTAAAAAAATATGGAATTTTTGATGGGTTCCAAAGTGGTCTAACAGTGAAAGTTTTTAATTGGATTAAATGAGATGTCATTTATCATTTAGGATTGTGTCAATGTTATAAGACATGTAGGAAACCGGTGGATAGTGCTGTGTTAAGTTTTTTCATAATACATTATACTTATGTTACTTCTACTAGTTTATCTATTTTTTAGCTTTAATTCATTTTATCTTACAGCTTCTTTTAGCCTGTGGTTATCCCTGTATGGGGTGATGCACACATTAGTGTGTAATGATACAAGGTACTTACATGGTAACAGGAAACCACTGTGTAATAACACAAACGGCCTAATAGAAGACAGTGTCATTAAAATATACAGTATATTTTAATAAATGACTGAAAATGGTTTCTGAACAGATTACATGATTAGATAAATCTATAATACACAATTGTACCTCACTGTTTTAACACACTATTTTTCACAGATGTTACTGGCAGTAGAATACCAATCTTCCCTTCATTGATCACTCAGTAGATGAATAGTGGAGTGAAGATGGCCTCCCCAACTCCTGGGTATTACCTATTCTTACTTCTTGGTGAACCTTGCATTGATCTGAATCCTGATCATCTATTTTCTACTTCCTACACAAATGATACAGTATCTAGGCTAACTCTTTACTGATTGGTTTCCTGAGACTGCCTCTACATCAGTTTGCATCAGTCCTAATGTCTTCTGCTACGCATTGGTCTTATGCCTGGAGACCTTAACACACTCTATTCAGATAACGATGCAACTATCTGCTTTGGTCACATCCACAGAATAAAGCACTATAAGATATGCAGGCAAAAATACAAAAAAGCAGGGAAAGAACACTACCAAAGTTTATGTATTTGAAAGGTATTCCAAACAATACTATCTGCAGGATTTTATTTTAAAGGTTCTTGGCTGAACATCCCATTAAACCTTTTAGTGATATGTAACCTTAAAGGGTTAGAAACACCAGAAAAATAAAATTCCATTTGGATTGACATGGTAGTTATTTCTAGTACTGATAAAAATAGTATTTCCTGAAGTTGAATTCCTAATTTATATTATTATGAGTTTGTTTCTATTCCTTGTTATCTTAGTCATCGTTTTCCTGTTAAATAAACATACCCTCACCCAGTAGATTTGTTTTTTATGGAACCTTAATTCATGCATATTTATAAAGTACCCCAGAATCCTTATTTGACTGCTATCAGCAGAGAGAGAAATAACACAAAACCAATGAAAAATCAATAATACAACTGCAAAGATGGCATTATTAAAAATTGGAATAACTGCCATGACAATCCAGATAGCAATTTTATGTTCTTCTTGTGCTACTCGTCCTTTAAAGGTATCCACCGAACAAATTAAACATTTAATCAAAGTAAATTAATTACTGACATCATTTACGTGTCCAACAAGTTCCTTCAACTAAAATATACATCATTAAAAGATGTAATGCATGTGTTTAAATGCAACGATTCACTTTAACTTGTTGTAGCCAGTCTGTCCATTAATAGTTTAGTGCTGAAGGTTATACTGAATCTGCAAAACTGAAAAATACAGTTTAAAAGCATTGCAAAAAGGCAACTGATTGTAATTAGAAATATTCAGCTTCCCTGTATGAACTGTAGTTTGAAAAGGAAAAGGCCCAGGAGATAATTTGCCGGTATTTACAGCAAATTGGATTCTACTGTTTGCTGTTTGTCATTAGGTTGGTTTGACTGCTGTTGTCCTGTCCAATAGGGCTTTAATAGATTAGGGCTAACAAAGTGAGATATTGATTTACTCATTCCAATAGTAAAAATCTGCAGTTGAATCTTTGTTAGCTGAAAATACTAGATATGTTGACATCATTATTATGTGTGTAATGTACAGTAGAGAATGAAGGTTAATTTTTGAAGAATCCTCATGATACTAAATATGACTTTTTGGAATTTAGCCTCATTCTTCTTACTCTTTATGAAAAAAGACCTGACAACAGATCAGAGAATTTGACAGAAAGAAATACAAATGATAGCAATCTGCAAACCTTACTGTTACACACTGTTACATTCAAGTTGATGTGAGTTGGATAATTTCTAGACAAAGACAAATCATATGTTTCAAGCAGAAATGAAGAACGAAAAACGTTCATTTCTTTCTCTTTATATAATTTCAACTCAGGTTATCGCTCAGTTATGCTAAATTCTGAAAAGATGCTGGTCTCTGACAGGAGGCTGACCCACTGGGCTGAGGCAGGGCATTTATGATACTGACCCACCCAGGGACCTGAGTCCTGAAAGAGTGGCCTCAATTGCTTCAGGCATGATTAGATTAGAAGGACATAACTGATCTGTTGTCAGGAATGGGGGCTGGAGACAGAAACTCCAGGGTCAGAGAAAAATGATTCAAGGTAGTTCATTAAAGCTTCTTCATTCAAATACTGTCATAGCAGGACACCTTACAGAAAGGACGATGACTGTCACTCTAGAAAAACAAAAAGGGTTTGTTCAAGTGTATCAGGAAAATGTTGACGGATATGGCAGATGCATCTGAAGTCATTTATGCCCAGATTTCACAATTCAGTTCATTTACATCCCTTTACTCTCTGCCATGCTTCAGAAGATGCTCATTCATCCCTATAATGAATGTGGAGAAACCACCATAATCTATTCTTCCCAAACAAGGGCCCGACCTATTTCAACCCCTCCTTCTCATTAACCCTCTGTTATTTATTCTGTAATCTTTAATATGTTTATGGGCTTTCTGAAAAATTTAACTTTAAGAGGCACATTCACTAAAGTGTGAATTCACTTCATTACAATTCAAATTGCATTGCCAAAATAGTCATGAATTCACTTCTCACTATTGACTAAGCTAAGAATATACTTATCGAACAGGTGGACAGTGGCGGACACTGTCGGATGCATTGTGTGGCGTAGTCAGTCAGATAGAAGTAGGATGAAAAGCCATGTGAACTCCCCCAGTGAAGTGCAGTTACATCAGTCTCACACTGTCCAACTAACTGTATTGTGTGAATATTCTATTTATTTCTTTGTCAACTTGTCCCTTGGTCATGTTGTCACTGCAGTTGCCATGTTTACTTTTGAATGAATAGTCACGTTACGCAACACTGGAGCCCTTCCATCAACCCCCATTTTAACAATCTGATGTGGTGAAGTCAAACAGGTAAATTCAGAGCAGGTCACCGAGTTGCGAGTTCGCACCTTCGCACCACTCTGCATCTAAGTCAAGAGTAGTACCTGTGCACGTAAAATGATGCGAAGAGCTCTGTAAGTTTGCGACTTGCATAGTTGCCCAAATTGGTCACATATTCGCTACTGCTGTTTACTGCAAGAAACTGCTGAGATCTCAAGGGAATAAATGTGGAAAGGCAAAATCAGCCTTTACCAAGTTTATTAACTTTTGCCCTAATCCAGATCCACTTAATTGTCTTCAACCCATTGGCTTTTACTAAACGTGCTTAACCATTGCCTTACTGGCAATAACATGGTGGCACATTAAAAACAATTGCATTACTTACTAATGGATAACATTATCTCAGCCTAATTTACTCAGTTCAGTCAATTTTAACCAGCTTAAAGCTTTGCTGAAGATGTGAAGTTGAAGAAGTAGTAAACTGCAGCAAGTTCAAACAACTATGGGAGAAGTTGCACTTTAAAAAAATATTCCTCTAAATGTCCAATATGATAAATGCATATGGTGCTTTTCCCTGTCCTATAATTAGTGTTGTTAATGTATCAGAACAATTCAAGAACATGTAAATACAGTGATATTTTTGATGGGTTCTAATATGATTTACCTTATTTTCAGTGCAAGAGTCTGGTTGTGTCTCCATATATGAAGGGTTGGTTTGACTTTGTATTTAATGCTTTCATTAGTTTTTTCTCCAGTAGTTGAGAAGGAGGAGTTGTTTGCTAACATGTTGACTCTAAAAAAATGAAATGGATTTAAGCATTAGTTAGGCTAGAAAACAGAGTTATTATATGTTTAGTATTTTCCATTTATTCTAAAAACACAAAACATACAGTGCACCACTTGACACTATCACAGATAGCATCGAACCCCAACTGGCCTGAGATTTTAGAAAAAAACATTTTTGTGTGGTATAGGCAAAGGCCAAAAATCAAATCAATCAGAAAACACATTACAAATCTGAGAAAGGCAAGGAATGTCTAGGAGAGAATTATGTGCCCCTCACTCAAATATATACACTAAAACAGTGCTTACACATAAAGACAGACTGGGTCCACATCACTTTGCTTAGTTTAGTTTTAAACTTTTCAAGAAGATCACACATTATTACTAGAGTTAGCCGAAATTTTCAAAAATTCGATTCGGCTGATTCGCCGAATTTTTTTGAAAAGTTCGATTCGGTCTGAATAAATTCGAAACGAAGTGGGTCCAAAATAACCTATTTCCGGGCTGCTTAGAGCATCTAGGGCAGCGGTTCTCAACCTTTTAGAACCGCAACCCCAGCTGACGTCACCGCGCCAACATCACCATGCCGCGCGTCACGTGGTGATGTTTACTGCTGATGTCACCCCGCAGAAACCCTTATAACAAGGGTTCCAGTGGGTGCTTCCAGGTTTCGGCGCAGTTCTTGACCCCAGTGGGACGTCCTCGCATCCCTCGCCGGGGTTGCGACCCACAGGTTGAGACCCGCTGATCTAGGGTGTCACAGAACAGTTTGCCATGCTAAAATAGGCATAGGGAGCATGGTTTGGTCTTCCTACAATGCTGTGTTAAATAATGACAGGCAGATGACAGCTGCAGCTGACCAAATCGCTTCACACGTCACTGATCAGAGTAGATAAAGTGGCAAAACTTACCTCATAACTGACTTTGGGACACAGGAATGTCTGGGCCATTTGATAAAAACTAAGATGTGGCACACAGTGTGCAGGTGAGAGGAGCTGCAGCAGCAATATGACTTAACAGAGACAGTGTGCAGGTGGGAGGAGCTACAGAATCATTAA
>WMED01019630.1:0-12375 GCA_019650415.1 Pipa parva | reverse complement strand
CAGGAGAGGACCAAGGACAGAACCTTGGGGCACCCCCACCTTAAGCGGGACAGGAGAAGATTCGATCTCTGTTCCTGCTAACAGTGATCTGACAGTGATCACTGTTAGCAGGAACAGAGACTGAATCATTAGCTATCGGCATCATTACCCGGATCATCAGAGGGAGATCGATGCAATCTCTCTCTTATGAGCTGGGTAATGATGCCGATCAACCAGTGTGTCACGGAACCCCTGGGTCGTCCTTGAGGAACCCTTGGGTTCCGCAGAACCCAGGTTGAAAATCACTGATCTAAGTGATAATCTAAGTATAATCTAAGTGATAATCTAAGTAGTAATGGTAAGTAATATCAATCTAGTGATTTAAATTAGATGTTCTTATTATTATAAAAATTTTAAATAGCAAATCTCATAACCACAATCATCTTATAAGGAATTCAAGGATGAATCATAGTTGTAAGATGCCTAATTGTCAAAATCCTAAAAATCCTTTTTCTATTTTATTACCAGATTTGGAAGTGGATTTACTGTGAAAATGCATTTGAAAAACTCCGATATTGAAGTTGAGGAAATAACCAGTTTCATGCGACATCATTTCCCAAATACTTTTCTCAAGGTAAAATTTATTTTATTTTTATAATACTCCCCCTTGGGGTACAGTTTCCATAATAAAACAAAATCTTATAAATATAAGTAGTTGTTTTTAATCATGAAGGTGAAAGACAATCTACAAAATAACTTATCTTTATTTTATTATTGTAGTGTTGATTTACTTTCCTTTTTATTTATTACTATGATCTAACACATGCTACCCTCCTGTTTATCTCATCTTCTTTATAAAACCAACTAGAGCTCCAAAAAGTACCCCCCAACATCTTACATTTAAAGCCCATTAAAGTCCAAGGAAATGCTTCTGAAATTCAGTAAATACCGCTTTCACAAAATTTCTCATTTTAATCATGGAGAAAACCTGGGCTGGTAGGAAGACTTAAGGGGGTAATTCACAATAGTGCGAAGTGAGGTGCGGAGTCCTCGCCTCACTTTGCACTGACTGATATGCGCTTGCTGATGTCCTGCACTCAGACATCAGCGAGCACTTTAAAGGGATTCCAGTCTAGGTGAGGCAACTCTTTTGCTCTCGCCGAGACTGGAATCCCTTTAAAGCGCTCGCTGATGTCCACGTGCAGGACATCAGGGAGCGCATATCAATGACTTAGCATATTTTTGTAACTACTGTAGTAAAGTAACTTTCATACCAATCCAAACTGGATTTTTGTATTGTGCCATTGGTCCTTTGTATGACCTCTAACATGAAAAAATAAATCCATTTTGGATTGGCATGGTAGTTATTCCTACACAACAGTCTTTTTGAAGTAGTAATAAACTTTCCCTCTAATATTCCCATTTTCTATAGCCTAAGTTCACACTAGCATATTATGCACAGCAGTGAAGGAAACTGAGTGTACATTTTCTCTGTAAGCATGATAAAGAAGAAAACATTGGATCCCATTTGAGCAGCCTAACAATACAATTTAAATGTAACTTTACTTATCGTCAGTATGAAATGACTATAAAATATAATGATTCTCTCCTGCTGATTGTTGGCCTCTTGTCAATGTTTGATAGACAAAAGCTTTTTTATATCAGCGTGCATCCTATTTTTAGTCTACGCCAGAAGTTTAATAACTCATTCCAGTCAAATACTTTTTGTTTTACTTGATGTGAAAAAGGAAAAACACGTTGCGCTCATATTCATGTAAAGCGAATATTCGGCGGGATATTCTTTCTGTACACAATGGATCTATTTGCTTTGTAAATAACATGTTTGTGCAGATGATGTTCTATTGTCTGTGAAATGTCAGATTGAGAGGGAAAAGCATATGTGATTCAGCATTACAAATAAAAGTCAATGTATTTGCTTGGCACAAGCTTGAAAATTTTCAGCCAGATTTTTACGATTTATTTATAAAATGAAACTTTAGCGAAATATAACATTGTGTAATAAATGTATTTTAAATTTAATGTGCAGTGTAGACATAAAAATGAAAGATACAGGTCTATTTATGTATGAGCACTTTCTATCCAGGGCATTATCGCTATAGTTTGTACTATATGTTTTCCCCTTACCTATAGAGTTCTTTTAGTGTAAAAACATATAACATAGGGGATTTAAAGAGTTTTGTCTTAAACGTGTGTATAAGTAGGCGGAGTTTGTTTGGCTTCAACCACATGGAAGAAAAACAGATTCAAAATAATACAAGTTCAGAAAAAACTTCCATGCCATTCCAAATTAGATTTTTATTTTTCTTGTTTTACTGGTCCTTTAATATTGTATACGCAGAGGGTGAAGCACTGAAGATGTGCTAAAAATCCCATGGAGTACAAATATTTATTTGGCAGGCCTCCAGCTAATCACGTCATGGGGGTCATGGGGTCGGGTGATTCCAGTGCCGGCTTTATATATTTATATATTGTGAAGGGCCGGCTGGAGGTTTGTGTCTCGGAGGGGGGGAGCGCCGGGATGGGGGGGCGCCTAGGCCGCTAATAAGGTCAGATCTGGCTCTGGATGATTCTATGTAATATCAACTAATGTTGCTTTGGAATAATAGAGAAGGCTAAGTTGTGCTGTAGGCTGTATAGATTCTCACAGCAAAGCTTATTTTATTTTATATTTAGCCATAATTGGAGTGCACTCTCCTGGGTAAAAGGGACCATACAAAGTGGAATAAAATGGAAATGGAGTTTTTACAATACTAGGGCGAAATTTATTAAACTCGGAAAATCTGTTTTGGTTTTTCTGAGTTTAATTGGGTGAACACCTGGAAGTTTCTTGTGGTAAGTATCGTGACATTTATTGTGATGGATACTTGCCGAGAGAAACTTTTTCTATTGAATATTTCCATGGAAAGGTAAAGCCATACTACAGTAATGTAAAACCATACTACAGTAATGTAAAGCCATACTACAGTAATGTAAAGCCATACTACAGTAATGTAAAGCCATACTACAGTAATGTAAAGTATGGCTACCCTCTCAATGGATATATTCAATAGAAAAAGTTTCTCTTGGCAAGTATCGATTGCAACAAATCTCGTGGTACTTAGCGCAAGAAACTTCCAGGTGTTCGCCCGAATATTAAACTCGGAAAAGTGAAAACGAGCTTTTCCGAGTTTAATTAGGAATATACAAATGTATTATCAATATAAATAACTTTTCATTGTAACTCAGAGTTAACTTCAGTGCTCATATGCATTTATCACAAACTTGACCATAATACATTCCTTTTAACCAAGATGTAATCTTTTTCACTTTCACATATATTACCTAAAAGAAAATGAATTTTCACCCACAGGATCATCATTTCTCCACGGCAGAGTACCATGTACCGCTGACTCCAGGAGGTGTTGCAGGCATATTTGATCTTCTTGAAACAAACAAGTCAAACCTGAATATCATTCACTTTTCTGTTAGTCAGACTACACTGGATGAGGTAATTTGACAAAAAAATAACATCCATAGAACAATGATCTATAGAACAAAACTAGCAACAAATTAATTTCTTTAAGTCAGTGCAACAGTCGAATTCTCACATTCTCACCCCTAAGTGTACTGCTGCTAGATCAGTTTTCATTTAACAATCCACAGCCCAGGATCATGAGATGAAAACTTCCCCCGCTGAAGCTCTCTTCCTGAGTATGTATGTGATGTTGATCATCACATAGTACCTGCCCCCCTCCTGATGTTTATTGAACTTAACCAACTGTGCATGTGCAGATCGGAAAAAACAATTTTTTTTTTTACATATTAACAGCTAATGAGCACAGAAAATATCCCTTACTATATCTTCATGTTAGCACAGAACTTCACCTACCAGGTACCAGTCACCTCACCTAGTAACTAAGAGTACATATTAAGGTATGCTGTTGGATTTGTATATTGACCTAACTTAAGAATAATTTTACTAAAGCCATACTGTGTCTCTAGCCAAACCTTTCTATAAACTTTTAGCCATTTACATTTATGATCCAGGGAAAGTGCATGCACTGAAACTAGACCTGCAGCTAGACCTGCAGCTTCTTTTCTGTACTCCAACTGCATTGCTGCCTTGCAGTGGGTGGATATAGATATTACTAAGCAAGTTAAACACAAACTCACCTAATAATTAGTAATATATAATCTTTGATATCTTCAGTTTTCCTTGTGTGTGTGTGTGTGTGTGTGTGTATATATATATATATATATATATATATATATATATATATATATATATATATATATATGTTGAACTCACAGACCTCATATTTAACTTAACAAAATAAAAAGGTGATTTATTGATATCTTTGTTGACCTTCTTTTTCTCCTCATTTGTAGGTTTTTATTAACTTTGCCCAGTCTCAAGTCAGTCCTGATAACTCCAGTGCAAGCAGTCAAGAATTTAATGAAGTTGTCATTACATAGAAAGCTGCAGATGACTTTCCAACACAAATGCCATGAGAACAGGATCTATGAAGCAAAGTAATTTCTTGTGCCTTGTCAAAGTGTTTCAAAGACTAGTCACATTAAGAGACATGTGGATCTTCCAGTGCATTAATATCTGGGTCAGCCCAGTCTTTCAACTTCTTCAAACACTCCTCATCAATTTAATTAATTGCATTTTTGTACACAATCATATGTAGTAAGATGCACTTCTTTACAATAATTTTTATTTCATTCTCCAAGCTGCATAGAGTAGCATTATCTACAGAATCAAGACTGGGCTTCTAATGGCACATTCATTAAGAAAGAGTTATTTGAAAATGGTATGTTCCAGTCTAAAAGTAACCCTTGGGTGGTGGACTGAGTTACAACCAGTACCAGATTCCTCTGTAGGAAGAGAGGCCCATGCCTATAGGCAGATCAGACAAAAGGGCAATGTCTCCTCTAGCCAGGTGGACACATTAAAACTAAGAAGTATTTTTAATATTTAATTATTAAATTAACATTTGTGATGTCACTTTGCATGAGTTGTACCGATAAAGCACTACATAATTTAATATGTGATTATTTGCACAAAGGGGCATGGCCAGTTAATGGGTGTGGCCTAAGATTACAGCATTCTGCACCTAAAAGCTCCTATACTATCTACTCTGTTCCTTGGTTGAATAAATTGAGATGTAATGTCTCTCTGCTCTATTCAAAAGAAAACCTCTTTTGATCTATTTAAGTGACTGAGCCAATGAAAAGAGTAAGGAAGAAGTAATTCTTTTTAGGAATGACTTCCACGTACTCTATTCTTACAAAACCTTTATTGCAAAACAAGAATTTTACTGATTATGTGATACCTCTTTTGCTATGTTTTTAAACATGTTTGCTGATGCATTGACTACTGAAAATATGTAAAACATTTCATTTTATTTTCCTAACTCTGCCATATTTTTTATCTACTGTACAATTCCATTTTGGAAAACTGCACTGCCTTTACCAATTAAGTAGACTGATCAGTGCTAGAGGCAACCGTGTAGAATATACTGTATATACTACAAACATAAATCCACTAATTCCCACCTCTTGTTTGTGAACCCAGCAGTTAATCTCCCATCTCTCTGCTTATGCCTTACTCTGCTCACTCAAGCTTATTTCTCATTAACTTAGAGTCATAGAGTAAATCTAATTAAAATATGTTTTCAAGGGAAATATCAGCTATGGATCTAAAGCTTTCTATTACACCTTTTACATCACAGCAGAGTAGGTAAAAACCTTTGATTTGTTTGTCTTTCATGTAATAATCTTTTGTTTTTTAAAGTCTTTTGTGTGTAATCGACAGCCAGTATATTTATGAACAAAAGAAAATATTTAAAATAATAGGAATGTGCACAGAATGGAAAAAAAAAAAACTTGATTTTCTAATTTATATATTTTTAAACAATGCAATTTTGTTAATGTA
The DNA here is from genome assembly GCA_019650415.1 of Pipa parva. NCBI lineage: Eukaryota > Metazoa > Chordata > Amphibia > Anura > Pipidae > Pipa > Pipa parva. The sequence continues at coordinate 6,455 of WMED01019630.1, read as the reverse complement.
TTTTGAAAATAAATTGATTTTTTTTTTAAAATGAAATAGAGTAATTTCATGTTGTTTTAAAAGGATGCATTCATTTTGCTTTCTTAAAATGGAAATATGAACTTGTTTAGTCTAGGGATGGTGAGGATGGGGGAGGGGGTAGATACTCAAAAATGTGAGCCTTAGGGTCTTGTTGACTAAAGTTCGAATTCACCTTGTAACAATTCGAGTCGCATCACCAAAATAAACATAATATTACGTTATAAATGAAAAATAATATTGCCGGTGTATCCAATGGATTTTTATGCACCCCATATCAAGATGCCATACCCCCTCCTCCCCCCAAACTTTAATTTTATGTATAATATCATGTTAAAATTATCAAGCACACGAGTGGATTTAACAAAGAATAAACCTTATTCAAAGTAAAACTTGGACAGCTCTGGCACAAGTAATGTAAAACAGGATGATAAAATTTATTTACGATGCATCATGTCCCTATATAGTTGAGCCAGAAGCAACTGCTAAGCTTTCCTGATGAATATACTAGCTCTGTCAGGAAGGTATTTCTGGCAGAGAGGAGGGTTAATTATTTGTTCAACAGCTGGTGAGAGAGATATGAAAGTCAAGCTGCTGATGAATTTTTACTGACAGCTGTTTTTGTGGATTTTTGTTAAGTAGTGTCTACAGTTTAACATCTGAAGACTTTTATCCCAGCCATCCTGAAAAAAAAAATAATGTTATCTCTTAATCACATTTGCTTCCAGATTTATGGCAAGATGCTTATTTGCTCTAAGACATAAAATGTCAATGGATCTATTATAAATTGTCTAGCACTGGAGCTTTCTGTTTGACTCAGAATTTTCTTACTGAACCTGAAAGAGATAAATTTTTCTTATAACCATTTTATATGCTTCAGTAATTATGCAACATAGAAAAATGGAAGAGGGTTCCTTCAGTAGTATCTCCAGAAAGGATAAAGATAAAAACTAAGGTAGTAAATGGAAAAAAAAGGCCAGGAATATATCAGTGATATAGTGAATGTGATAAATGACATTATATATCTGCAAAATACAGAGACCAGGCACTTCATCTTTTCCCTTAAAACAAAAGGTAGAAGCAATTCAAACCAACACACATTCTGGAATCAGAAATTACCACTCTAGTTTCAATGTAATTTTCATTTCACATGGGTTCATTTATATCCCCACCCCCACAGTTATATGCTTTTTAGGATGTGTTGCAATATTTTTTTTCTGTAATTGTGTGTTTGTGCCATATTCTTCCCACTTTATCTAAAAGAATAATAACACAAAAGATTTAAAATGTGTCAAATGCATTTTGAGTTAATAAATATAATATAATACAGTATATAATCAATATATATAATATAATGAGTATTGCAATACATGGTGATACGCTTTTTTATTGGACTAACAGTCAGTTTAACTAGACGAGCTTTCAAGAGATCTGTCCTCCCTTTATCAAGTCTCAAGCAATATGGAGTCTAGGAATGAGTTCTAATTCTGAGTATTGTTTGTAAGACCTCTCGAAAACTCATTTATTTAAAAAGACAGTCCAATAAAAAAAGGTATCACCAAATATTGCAATATTCATTTATATATATATATATATATATATATATATATATATATATATTCAATCTATGCTCCAAAAATTCTTAACTGTGGAAAAAAATAAATAAATAAGACATGTAGCTAAAATAGGTTTAAAACAGTCAAAAACCAGGAACCAAGCTTATGGAAGAAGCGCATAAAATAACCGCACCTAAGTGCATTAATTGAGAATCTATTGTTGATTTAGAGTTCCCAAACGTCCCAAGGAAATATAAAAAAATAATAATAATAAATGTGAAAGGGTGCAGTGAACTGCAAACAACACCCCAATGTAAAAAATACATGAATCCAGAATCATCCAATATATATATATTTACCAGAAATAAATTGATAAGAGAGCCTTGAATAAACATCAGCGATTCTCACAATGTGATTCAGATTAAACTGCGACAGCAATTCTTCCAAACACAAGGAAAATGGAACGCAGGTGTACCAACTTCCACCACTTAGCTTCTTATAAAAATGAGTCACTACATAGTGTGATACTGCATAATTTAATTTATTAGAAAGAAGCAAAAAACATACTCACAAACGAGTGCTTTAAAATCGCATGTAACACTGTTAACCAGTGTGCTACAGCTAGAGGTCAAAGCTTTAAAGTCCAGTAGATGTAACAAGGATTATAATTGTCCAAAATATGAAGCTGAAGGCGTGGGCACTCCTCCTATGCGTTTCGCCGCTGTGTGCCTGCGGCTTCCTCAGGGAATAGTAGATTTACTATTATTATCTACTAACATACATAATAGCGAACGTACAGATCAAATATATATATTGGATGATTCTGGATTCACGTATTTTTTACATTGAAGTGTTTTTTTGCAGTTCTCTGCACCCTTTCACATTTATTATTATTATTTTTTGACATTTCCTTGGGACGTTTGGGAACCCTAAATCAACAATAGATTCTCAATTAATGCACATAGGTGCGGTTATTTTATGCGCTTCTTCCATAGGCTTGGTTCCTGGATTTTGTCTGTTTTAAATCTATTTTAGCTACATGTCTTATTTTTTTTTTTCCACAGTTAAGAATTTTTGGAGCATAGATTAAATATATATATATCTTGTTAATGGTGATACTGCCATGCATCTGAGGGACTAGCACTATGTTCAGCCTTTATATTAAGGTGTACAGTCAGCCTCTCCTTTTATCTTCACCCAACGGATTCAGCAGTAACTTAATCTGGCTGGGTGTTGGAGGATCTGCAACAACAAACCAACAAAGTAAGGAGCTTCTTTAACAAATCCTGTCTTCTTATTAGTTTGTTGCAATAACTAACTTTTGAATTTCAAAGCAGTTACTTCAGCTGTGGCTTTCCTTGGATATAAAATATGAGCTCAACTAATGCTGGAGACAAAAGGGGTAATTCAGGAAAGTGCAAACTTACCTGGCGGTCCTTTGATTCATCTAACCGATACTGGTATGCGCTCCCTGATCTCCTGCACGTGGAGATCAGCAAACGTTTTAAAGGTACTTTGGCTCACCTCACGACCACTCGAGTCACCTCACAAGACTAGAATACTTTAAAAAAAAAAAAAACACTAAGTAACCTACCAGTATGAGAGTGCAGGCATCTATAACGTCTGGCAGAGGGTAAAATACAGAAAAAAAATCATGATTTGGATATTTGTCCTGGGTAATATTTTGTGCTCTACTCAAACAGTGATTCCAATAAATATCCTCAACTGAAGTTAACTGGGTGCTAAAAAGGCATTGGGCTGTTTTAACTACCCTTTGAAGAGCTTTGCGATCAGATGCAAAACAATTTCCATACCATGCCGTTATACAGCATGTAAGAATGCTCTCAATAGTACACCGATAGAAGTCTACTAATATCTTCATGCATACTTGTGCTTTCCTAAGACTCCTTAAGAAATAATGTTGCTGTTGAGCTTTTTTAAGAGTCTTTGACAAATGTAGGGACCAAGTAAGATCTTTTGATATATGGACTCAAAGGAACTTCAATCTGTCCTCACACTCGACCTCAACCCTATGGACAAGGACCTCTTCTAAAGTCTATTACCATCTCTTTTGTCTTTCATGCATTAAGCAACAACATATTTTGATCACACCAGGATACCAAGTTCTGTACCTCCTTCAAGTAGGCAGTTCCATCGTCCCCTTTTATCTGACCCAACACTGTGATACCATCAGCAAACTTTATGATCAAATTGGGAGTAATATATCAGGAATGCAATCATGCATGAACAGAGTATAACAATGGACTTAACACATACCCTTGTGGCACACCCATATTCTGGCTGGAAGTGGAAGATAAAGAATTATTCAGCCTAACAGTCTGACATCTATTGGTCAAAAAACCATAATTAAATTTTTCAAAAATGTATCAATACCGAGATGACTAAGTTTCAAAATCAGCCTAGATGGAATAGCAGTATTAAAGGGGAAATATAGTCTATAGATTACATCTTTTGATATGCAGTACTATACCTTTGTGAGAAGCGTTTCTCCCCAGCAGATGTTTCATCTGAAGCAGAATGATGAGTCAGCATTGATAAACTCCCTCACCAGGAAATGTGTGTATGGCATGTACTGACCAGTTTTCCATGAAAAGGTACCTTCCCCCAGACATTTTTGCCCTACTTACTACTTAATGCCTGTGCACAATTTAACTTATTGTCTGTAATCTCCTGCTTTCCAAATGTAAACAATGAGACTAAAAGGTAAGCACACTGCTTAACCAATAGCAGTTAGGCAGCTTTATGTTCTCCTGTTGCCTAACTTGGGAGGGGAGGACAAAATGTCAGCTCTCAGGAAAACTAATCAAGGGAAACAAATGTTAAGTATTATTTATTCACTAAACTTTTTTTTAACTATTTGTGTCAGCAATTGGCTTAGTATAAAGGAGTTTTATATGTATATGTGCAGTTAAATTGGCACAAGAGTGCCCCTTTAAATAATGAAATAAAATCAATGAACAGCATTCTAACATATTAATCCTTACCATCTACAGACTGGTGATAGTAAAAATAACACTCAAGCAGAATGTAGTTTTCACAACCTCTATAGAAGTGGTGCACAACCCATGACCTGTGGGCCGGTATCCACACAACAGCGACAATTTTGTGTAAATTTTACAACTAGCTTTGCTTTACTCCCAGTTCTGCTTCTCCCTCTTGTATTTGGTGAGGAGCTCAGTATAGTTCGGCTATCTGCCCCCCTCCCGGAAGTCTCCTGCCACCGGAGCTCCTGGGATATGCGACTTTAAAGTCACATATCCCAGGAGCTCCGGTGGCAGGAGACTTCCGGAAGGCTGGCGAATAACCGCATTATATTGAGCTCCACACCAAAGCCTGGAGGAAGAAGCAGAACCGGGAGTGAAGCAAAACTAGCTGACCGGATCACCAGCTGACAAGCTGATGAACTGCACTGCCAAGAAGGCAGAGGTGCAAGCAGTCCCTCACAAACCTCACACAACAAGCTGGCACACAGGTACAGTAGAATTTTTATTTGGATATAACAGATAATGAGAATATTGTTGCAGTCGCAACTTTAATATGTAAAATTGTCGCAGTTGGAACTTTAAAATTTTTTGCAACTTTGAAACGACGCATGACACTCGTGTCACAAATTTATATGGCCCCCTACAGTTTTTATAAATAAATTGTGTTTTAAACGGATTCACACTATGAAGTTTTCATCCTTCTTATAATTGGGATCCTCAAGTTTCTATGTTGGTTTTCCTCTGGCCTACATCTCAGATTGATTCAGTGGGAGTCATCCTTTGGAGATATATCCTATACTTATGAACGCTTTATATCACTGCTTTTTGGTAAGCAGATTATACAGCCATTTTGTGGTTAAACCACACGAGCACTTTGATTGCGTTTGCAGTGCTTTTTTCATTTCTTCACTTAAGTTGCTCTTTCGTGCTATATACATCTTTATCATTGGTTTCTGGGCACCTTGAATACAATTTAAGTTAATGCACTTAGTGCAATTCTTTTGCGCTTCTTTCACAGATTTAATTATTTTGAACTTGCAAGCACAGTGTTAAAAAGCACACACAATTCAAGAAGAAGCAGCATTTATTTGGATTTTTGTTGGACTCTTATATTATTTCTCACATTGCAATAGCACTGTTTCTTTGTATTTTGTTTTATTTAAAGACTTCTTTCTAAAAAAAAAAAAAAAAAAAAAAAAAAAAAGGATCAAGAATTTCGTGCAACCTAGCACACTGCATATTTTATGTTTCCTTAGAAAGAGAGGTTGATATGAATGCTATGTAAAAAGAGAAGAAAAGCAGAGGTCCTACTGGGTCCCGCCAGACACATTTCGCACCTTTAGCAATGGGGCTTCTTCTTGCACTGCAACAAAGCTCTGGCCAATTAACAGATTCCTATCACAAGCCAATTGATTCATTTTATTTTATAGGTGGACAAAGGACAGATAAAAAGCTGCTTTTGGTTTGTTCGTGATAATACAGTCTTAGTACATTATTTTATTTTTTTAAACCCTTCTACTAGACTCTGGGGGAAATGAATAAAAGTAACTTGTGCAGCAACCCAGCCAGATAAGCATTGTTCTCTCATAGGCAACAACATAACATGTAAAGAAGAAAATAACACATTAGTAAATATATGTTTCAACATTTTTTATGATGTTCTAAAATCAATTTTGCCATTATTTTCTCTTTAAAGGAAGCCTTAGGAAAAAAAAACACAAATGACAAATGGTTTCTTTTCATTGTAAGCACACATGTACAAGGACACAACTAAGCTAAGTAAATTCTTATAGCTGCTTGATTCCCACAATGCTCTGCCAGCGCAGTACACAGGCCCCGCAGTGCTCTGCCAGCGCAGTACACAGGCCCCGCAGTG